>JANKYF010000224.1:47339688-47354420 GCA_029829435.1 Erythroxylum hondense | reverse complement strand
TACCAACCAGTACCGGTACAGTTTCGTTTCAGAACTCAATTCGGTACCGAGTCCGGTATGGTATTCATAACTTTGTTGAAAACTGAAACAAAAATTATCAATAAAGCTTATTTCAAAGCTATAATTTACAAACAAACTTGGCAAAGCCCCTTTATGATATTTTTTTTAATCATTCAACTCTATCATGCATGTTCATCATTCTCTAAGATTCAACTATTTCCCTGTTACAAGATAACTAAATTTAATTAACTATTAGTTCATCTTTTCCGGCTGATAACTTCTTGAAGTATCTTATTTAAGTTCTTTTGCCACCAAATAGTATTAATTGTGCACTTTTTTTTAACGAATTACCCATTCTATAATATTAGTCTATTCATCCCTAATGACAACCATTTTGCAAAGCTTCTAAACCATAAATTATATGTCAGATGTGAAATTACAATAAATCGTTTAGTATTTTAGGTTATTTGCACAACTTACGTTATTGTAGAATATTGTTTCCTCATATTCTATCTAAGATTGACAGTCTCCTTATCACTACTACCTTTAGAATAAAGGAAATCTCGAGAACTATTTGGTAAGACCAAATTACTTTGAACAACATTTTCTGTTCTTGAATAGCTCATTGCATGATTTATTAGTAAAATATGACAAAAGGGCGTTTCAATCAAATGGTAGTGTCTTCTATATTCTCCAATTTGCACTAAGTTAATCGCTTAAATATCTTACACCATATCACAATATGATGATCTTGCTACTATTGGGATAGTGGTTTAGTGAGAGAGTTCTACAAGATTCTCATTAGGTAAGTGCTTGCTTAAATTTTATCACTTTTATATTTATTTTCATCATAATAAAGAGAAATTGTAAAAATAAACGGTTGGATCTTGCCTTTTGTCCTAGTAGATGATTGTCTAGATATGGATGAACCATGATCATTTATTATCCTAGGTAAATTCTCGTCATTATATATGTATTTTCCCTTAGCAAATGTAGTTTTGGTGTTGAGTGCACTCCTATAAGTACACCTAGTCGCATGCCTATTATTGGAATTCTTTTAAGCGCATGCTCTCTAATTTTTCACTTCTTATAGTAAATTTAGACAAGGAGAGGGGCATTATTATCATAGCTAAAGTTTGAAATTACCACGTTATCATCATTTTCCATAAAGCGCATGATCCACTTCTCCTTTTAATTGTTTACTCTTAGTGTCACTTGAGTTATCCTAAGTTAATACTTTGAAAGCCTTCTTCTTATTATTATCAGTCTTTTAATTTTTTTCGTTATCTTTAAGAAAAAAGGTATTGGGACTTCATGTGGCCTAACTGCTTACATTTAGAATTTATAATGTTAGAAGATTTTTATTTTGAATTAACCTTAAATTTCTTTCTCTTTAAAAACTCGTTGAATTTCCTAGAGACAAGGGTGACGTTTTTTTTAATTGCTTCCACTTGAGGATGTCCTATCTTCCTCACTTAGTTCCTCCTTAAGGCTTTAAGTGCTAGGTTTTTCTTTTCTTTGAAGATTTGTCACTTCTTGTGTCCTTTAGGCTTTAATTCATAGGTGAGGAGAGGTATAGTGAACTCTTTTAAAGGTAGTATTGTCAGTCTTTAGCTTCTTAAATGGCTCACTTTGGCTTTCTATCTTTGAAATTGATCGAAGAAACTTTCTCACCTTTTCAATATTAATATATTCCTTTTTAAGACCTCTAAAAGTTCATCATGTTTCATTTGAAATATTCATATTGATGATGAAGCATGCCTACTTTACTTTCTTTAATTTGATTAGTATCCTTAAGTTTGACTTCAAATATGTGCAAAATTTTGTAAGAAGTTTCATGCACGGATGCTCTAATGAATTCACTCTTACCTATTTTGCAAAATACTACTACAAACTCTTAGTACACAAGTTTGATAACTTTAATTTAAATTGGTCAACCATTAACCTATATAAGTCGACTAATACACCTAAAATCATGATGTCAACCTCGAACTTAATTTTATTAAAAATTGAATTAACATTTCTCTACTTGTTCACCAAAGTTTTTTTTAGGATTTAGGGGATTTTATTTAAAAATCAAAACTTTAGTTAATCTTAATGATAAACAAAACTAATTCAATAAGTTAGAACAATGATCTGTTTATGCATGATGAGCCTTTGAAACATCAAAGTGACCAAGTAAGAAGTACAATAAACATTACAAATTCGTTTATAACTTTATTATACCTTGTTCTTCTTTACTCCTGAATTTGTTCTTCATTTGAATAAGTTGAGCTCCAATTTTTTTCTAATGCCTTCATAAGATATACCTTGATTTGTGCATGACCACTTTTGCTTTCATAAAAACAAACTTATTAGTGGTACTTATATTTTGTTACACCAAACATGGATTGTAACCACCCTTGGTTTAACATTTATATTTATGGTTTTAGTTTTATAATTAAGAAGTAAGAAAAAGAAGCATATTCTTAAAGAGGACATTATAAGAGTAATTAGATTGGAAAATTCAGGAAGTAGGCCAAAGACATACCTAAAAATTAGGTTTGTTTTTAATCTAAATGATGAAGATAGATTAAGACATGTTTATGTCTGAGATTATATTTATTTATGCACTGAAATAATTCTAGGACAGAGAGATCCATGACTAGGAATGCACTCATGTCCTAAACCACGTCGATATTGAATTTAAAAGTTTTTCTAGAGACATCCATGTCCTAATGCATGCTCATATCCTTAATCACATTTATATTTCCATATTAATGCATGAGAAGTAAAGAGATCCACTTCAAACCTAAGAATTTATCTAAGGAGTAATATGGGATACTAAAGATAGGCCTATGTTAACTCTCAAGTGTTAGAGACAAACCTTTCATATCAATTTATAGAACCCAATACATTCTTAAGGCTTTTAATTATCTTGAGATATCAATTAATCAATATGAGAATGGGTGGTTACAATTTAAGAGAGAGCAATTCCATAACCTAGGAATTTATGTCAATCCATATTATTAAACCTTCAAAGTTTATTAAATCATATCTACAAAATGATGCTAGGGAGAAAAAAACATTACTTACATCCTAATTGTCAATTCTTAATTTGACTATTTGCTTTTATATGTTCTTATTGTTTTATTCTTTTGTTTAGATTTTATTTGGTTTTGTTAATCAAATTCATCTATAAAATATATTTTTAATATTTTTTACTAGTTAGTGGTAAAAGCATGTTCTAAAATATTTTAGGTCCCTTATGAAATTGACACTTTGTTCATTTTATATTACTTATTAACAATAGGTATACTTTTAGATTTTGAGTAAATATACTATGATAAAAGAAAATTTTAAGAGTATTATCAACACACCACTACTCTAGATTGGAATATGAGTTGGGAGATGGGCGTGCTATAGACTGAGTTCTTACCTATACCAAAACTTATGAACACTTTTTAAGGAATACTTTTTGTCTACTACCATCCTGCTTATGTAAGGGTATGCATCTTTAAGATAACCTTCAATATGAAATTATCTCATCCTTCTCGTGCTTTTCACCCACAAAATAATAAATAAAAGCAAAGAAACAATTAACACCTCTAAAATAAAATATGAGGGAAATAAAAGTTACAAGTGTGTAAAATTCAAGAAGCCTATTAAACACATAAAAAAAACTAAAATTCAAATAATTGCTCCTAAAAAATAAAAAATAAAAAATAATTGTTTTAAAAAATAATTGATTGGGTTGCCTCCAAATAAGTACTTATTTGAAGTCTTTTAGTTTGACTTTCTCCTTTTAAATTGTCTTTAAGATGAGATAATGGACATATAGGCCACCTTTTTTTTCAAAATTTTGTGTATACAATATGAAGGTCTTATTCGTTTTCATATCTAAGCTTTTTCATATGAATGCCTTCTTGTTCATCCTTAATGCCCCCAGCAACTTGCCCTTTGGTATTCTAAAACTTTACCTTACTCATACGCTTATTTATTTCCCCTTTTTTACTTCTAATACATCCTTTTGGATAAATTTCTAAAAATAATTAGAGATTATAATATCAATAAAATAATAAGAATCATCATAAGAAAAGGACCATTTCATTTTATTTGAGATATTAAGGACGTGCTCTCTCTTTCAACCCTAAGTATCAGTTACCTTTTTAAACATTTATAATAGCTCTTATTATTACAAGGAAAGGTCTGCTTAGGATTAAGGGTATCTCAATATCAATCACCATATCAAGGACAACAAATTTAACTAATAGAATGAATTTATCAAACTTAACTAAAATATCTTTAATAATTCCCTAAGATGTTTAATGGATGTATCAATTAATTTGATGCTCATCCTAATTGGTTTAGTCCTCTTAATCCCAATTTCTTAAACATATAGTAAGTCACTAAATCTATGCTTGTTCCTAAATTAGCCAAAGCCCTAATTGTAGACAAACTACCAATAATATAATATGACAATGAAACTCCTAGATCTTTTAGTTTCTTCAATATCTTATATTTAAGATAGAATAGTATCCCTCATTTAACGTAATTTTCAATGATTCCTCTAACTTTTGCTTATTTCTTAGCATGTCTTTCAAAAATTTTATGTCTTTGGCATAAATGAGAGATACTTAACAAACAAAATGTTAATATGAAGCTTGTTGAACAATTTAAGAAACTTAATGAATCTTTCATCAAACTTCTCCTTATTTAGTCCCACAAATTAGGGAATTCTAGGATGTTATTCCTTAAACTCCTTTCTTTTATCTTTCTCCATCTTGTCATCTTCCAACTCCTTCCGACTCCTCAAATGATTGCCATCATATGCTTTTCAGGATTTGGTTTTGTGTCATTAAATAGTTACCCTTCTGTTCTCTTAGCTACCAATTTGGGTAAATGATCGATTTGGATTTTAAGGTTATGTATTAAAGCCTCCTATTTCTTAAGAGAAGCTTCTTGACTTTGAAATTGAGCCTTAATTATGGATATATACTTTATCATTAATTCCTATAAGATTATTCTTTTTATGTTATTATTAGTAATATCCTAATGGAGGTGACTTTTGAGATACCTAATTATTTCATGAGAAATGTAGGTTATTGCCTTATCCTGGACTATAGTTATCGCTATAAGGGTTATTTTGAGATTATTAGGAATTCCTTAAGTAGTCAACTTGTTTAATTGGTTTGGAAAAGGAATTTCTAACCTAATAGATAACCATGTGGTTTACACACAAATCACATGATAATGCTTATCTTGGTCTATATACTCTACTCAAGTTATCAATGTTCTTACTCAGTGGTTTCGTATGAGTTGTTAATATGATCATTGCTTCCACATTATGTATCCATGGAGGTTAATTTTCTTTGGGATGATTTGTTGGCCCCATAATTTTTAATTTATTAAGCATGATTTAAATAAATTTTATGGTCTTGCTAGATAAATCATTCTATTTAGAGTTAATTATTATGTAAATGTTAGTAGGATATTGTTATATGGTTTAGTTAAATTAAATTAGTAAGAGTGTATTTATGAAGGGCATTTTTGGAAGATCACTTAAGGATAAAGATCATAAGCATTAAAGGAAAGGGTAAAATGGACATTTTATACTCATTAAGGGCATAATTGGAAAGAAAAGTGTTGTCTTGCATTTGGAAGAAGAAGAAAACATAAGTGAGGGGAAGAAGAGAAGAACAATACAAAGAGAAGAAGAGAAGAAGAGAAAAGAAGATAAAGCTAAGCTAGGGTTTCAATTTTCTTAGCTTTTAAGAGAGATCTTGAAAAGTTTGAAGATCTTGTAGCTAAATAAGTAAGTATAAGCATTAACCCTTCTTGATTTCATTAACCCTTCTTGATTTGTTGAATGAAGCATATTTGGTGATAGTTAGAAGTGAAATGAAAGTGAAAATGAAGTTGAATATATGTAGGAAGTTGTTGATGAATGGTATATGTAAATGTCCTCTTTTTGGGTTAATGATCAAAGATAGATCATGATTTATTTGTGAATGATATTGAGTGGAAATGAAGTTGGAAATGAAGTAGAAAAGATGACTTAGATACAAGATGGGTTATATGTGAAATGTGGGAAGTTAAAAACTAGAAAATGTAGAAAAACATGTTCACGACGTATACTTCTAGAAAAATTGAATGATTTTGATGTCTTTAGAAACTTAAGACAATGAGGAACATTTTTCTAGAATGAAGTGTTATCAAATTTCTTCATTTACCTTATCAGAATGATTGTGGAAAATTGACCCGAAGGTTTGGACTTTTGAAAGAGTTTGAGTATTTAGAATTTATCTTAGTGAATATGCTATATATGGGTCCTCAAATTGTATTCCCATTGAATTAGAATTTTTTTCATTGATAAAGGGAATCTAGGAAGGCAAGAGAGTCAAGAGGAGAGGCATCTTTGAGCAAGATTTAAGCAAGGATTTTTAAGGTGGGTAATGCATTTATAGTTATTGTGTAATTGGGCAAATTCTTGTCTATGTGTGTGTATGTCTAAATTGCTTAATTGTTTTGAATTATTGTGAAGATTTGATAATGCAAGATGATTTGTGATTAGTTTATACCTTGAAAGAGGTTATAACCTTTTGTCTAAATGAAAAGAAGAACAAGCATCTGATGAAATGATTTGAGCATGAATATGTGCTTTTGTTTGGGCAATAGTGGAACCATTTTGTTCGTCACGTGCACGTTGATTAAAGCCTTCTCTCGGTTGCCCACTTGTGGCATATGAGCTCCAAAAATTGGACTCATTTCATTTATGGTGTAAACTTCTGTTTCTCTATTTCATTTCCATGGAACCCTCGAGCCATTCATTGTGCATTGCATTTGATTTGTGAACATGATGAGTAATTGAGTGTTGTGCATGGATGGTTGGATATATGATATGTTCTATGTGATGAAATGCCTAACTTTGATTTTTGGAACTAGAATTGAGAGTGCTTGAATTGCTAGATATATATATATATATATAGATATATAGATACATATATATACATATAGATATATAGATACATATATATACATATATATATATATACACATATGCTTGAATTTGTGGCTAGCTACCGATGGCTATAAATATATTAACCATTGAGCTTTATATCTCAACCCGTTATTTTCATTCCTTAGGTGTAGAACGAGAAGATCGTTGATCCTTGCAAGGCATCGAGAACTTCAAGATAGTTAGAGACTTTTGTACTAAGTTAGTGATCATTTTGGATAGCTTTATAGGCATATCAATATTGAGCATGCTTGTGTATTTTGTTTAAGTTTATGATATGTATGATGATATGTAAGTGAAGTTTGTATGAACTCTCTTTTGATTTAGTAATGAAATGAAGAATAGAAGTTTTTTTTAGAATGTCTATATTTATCTTGGGGTTAAGTTTGGATGGTTAGAATTGAATGTTTGTGTGTTTAGAATGTTGGTATTGGTTATTGAATGTGTTTTAGAATGTTTGAATGTTGGGATTCTGGGTTCGGATTTGAAGGTTTTATCACGGCAAAGACAAAAGTTGTTGAACCTTTTATTTGTGTTTTAGGCAACTTCACCGTAGTGAAGTACCTATAGTTTGTAGTGGCGTATTTTTCCCGAGATGATTTATGGTTTTGAGCTAGGGACCTCGCCACGGAAAAGAATGGCGTTTCTTGTGACATATTTGATTTGAAGGATGCAGTCGCTCGCCCTTGAGAGTTTTCCATGGCATATTTGACCTGAAGGAGCCCTCGAGATTTCACCGCGACGAAGCCAAATGTTGGCCACAGCGAACTTCAACCAAGAGGCACTAGAAGATCCTCCACAGTGTTCGCCGCGGTGAACATATGGTTGCTGCGGCGAACCCGCCATTGTACATGCTGCCAATCCTTTTGAAGTTTGAATCCTTTCAACCCTTTTTACCTGATCCTTACTCGATGGCCCCAAAAGGTCACCTCGGGATTAGGCAACGAGATCTAGGCCAACATTGTTTGGTATCAGAGCTTAGGTTTTTCCTAGGCTTATAGTAGTATGAATTGTTATGCTATGTGATTACTTGTTGCATTGTGAATTGTTTTATTTCATTAAATGATATGCATATTATTCATACATGTAGGAAATAAGATTAAAATGAAATGTAAGCAAATCGTTACTATTTCAATTGAAAGAGTAAGATGCCACCTCGTAGAAGGACACGAGGAGTTCTACAAGGATCGGTTGCACCTGACTTTCCGCCAAGAGAGGAGAGTACTGATGAGTCAGTAGCCCTAGGAAATGCTGAGGCTATTGTAGGGCTTGGTAGTGGGCCTTTCCGATCAGTGACACATGAGTCGCCAGTTTTACAGGAGCAAGTGCCTCTATTGGATCCGAGAATGTTCCAAGCTTTTGCTTAGGCCTTTGTCCAGGCCATGGGTCAGATGCCATAATCTTCTGCTCCAACCCCAGTTAAGAAAGGGAAGCAATTTGATAAACTGAGGAAGTATGGAGTAGTAGACTTCTATAGGACCACTGATCTAGAAGAAGCTGAGACTTAGTTGAGAAAGATAGAAAGAATATTAGAACAGATAGGTTCTGAAAATGAGGAAAAAGTTGAATATGTTGCTAGTTTTCTTTAGGTAGATGCTTTGCATTGGTGGAAATGTGTACTAGGGAGTCAGATGAGACTGTTAGTATTGGCATGGAAAGACTTCATAGCTGCCTATAAGAAGAAGTATATGTCTGATGTTTATATTCAACAGAAGCAGAGGGAGATGACAGTGAGCGAGTATAAGTGTAAGTTTACGCAACTGTCTAGGTATGCAACTGAGATAATGATGAGTAAGGCGACTAAGTATCATAGGTTTGAATTGGGGTTGCATTTGGCCATCATAGAAAAAGTGGTGGTACAAAATTTTTGTGATTTTCAATAGCTGGCTGAAGTGACACTGAGGGTTAAAAACATTGAGAACATAAAAGAGCATTGTGAACAGAAAGAGAAAGGGGAGAGAACAATTCAAGAGGGGAGGTGGTACTCTTATGTCTGAGAGGAGTGCTAGGAATTTCTCTGTGCAGTTTGAGGAGAGGAGCAGTGGAGCAAACAAGTCCAAACCTATGAGGACTTCTACTATTTCTCATCAAGCCTCTACGGTAGGAGGCAGTAAAAGAGGAGTGGGGGATAAGCCACCCATTTCCAAGTATGATCATTGTGGCAAGTTCCATAGATGAGAATGTTACAGATTGACAGGAGCTTGCTTCAATTGTGATGAGAAAGGGCACATGGATAAAGAGTGTCCTCAGTATGCAAGACAAGAGAGAACTCAGATGCAAGCTTCAAGGAGAGTTGAGACTGTGGGACATAAGACTACAACTGAAGTGGGCAGTTCTGATGCAGCTAAGAGGGTGAGTCTTCCAGGGAGACCAAGGAGGCACGTACCAATTAGGGTGTTTGCAATGACATGGGAGGACGTAGAGACAGCTCCAGAAGTTGTGACTAGTATGATTAAATTATTTGATGATGATATTGTTTTTTTGATTGAGTCGGGTTCTACCTATTTGTTTGTGTCATCAAGTAGAACTGTGTGTGGTAGAAATCTGAGCTCATTGGATACTCCTTTAATGGTTAGTACTCCAATCGGCCAATATATTGTGATTAGTTAAGTTTATAGAGACTGTGAGATATGTATTGGAGTAGAACGATTAATGATGGATCTAATGCCATTGAAGATAGGAGGATTAGATATGATTTTGGGAATGTACACGAAGTATAATGCTAATTTGGATTACAAACGGAAGATAGTAGGGTTTGAGTTGGATGACGGTAGAAAGGTGGCATTCGTGGGAGACAAAAAGTCAAGCCCACCTAAAGCTGTTTCAGCTTTGATAGCAGAGAAAATGATAAGGAAAGGGTGTGAAGTATTTTTGCCCTATATAGTAGACACGAAGGCAGATGAAGGGAAGTTAGAAGATACACCTGTGGTCATGGAATTCTCAGATGTCTTTCCTGAGAAATTACTAGGACTACCACCACTAAGGAAAGTTGAGTTTCCTATTGAGCTTCTTCCGGGTACTGCACCAATATCAATTACGCCTTTTAGAATGACTCCAGCGGAAATGAAGGAGCTTAAGAAGCCATTAGAAGAGTTGTTGGAGAAGGGGTGCATTAGGCCTAGCTCATCATTTTGGGGAGCTCCGGCCTTTTTTGTAAAAAAGAAAAATGGATCATTGAGAATGTGTGTGGATTACCGTAAGCTCAATCATGTCACTATCAAGAGTAGATACCTGCTCCCATACATAGATGATTTGTTTAACCAATTGCAAGGGACAAAAGTCTTCTCCAAGATAGACTTGAGATTAGGCTATCAATAGTTGAGGATAAAGGAGCCTGATGTGTCAAAAACTACTTTTAGAACACGATATATGCATTTTGAGTTTTTAGTTATGCCCTTCGGATTGACGAATGCCCCTGCAGCTTTCATGGACTTGATGAATAGAGTCTTTAAGTCTTTTTTAAACCAATTTATCATTGTCTTTATTGATGATATATTGGTTTATTCTAAGAGTGATAACGAGCATGAAGAACATCTAAGAATTACTTTGGAGACACTGAAGAAGAATGTGTTGCATGCCAAATTCGAAAAATGTGATTTTTGGCTAAAGGAAGTGACATTTCTTGGACATGTGATTTCAGAGTAAGGAGTACATTTGGATCCGAGAAAAACAGAAGCTGTGGTGAAGTGGGAAGCACCTAAAAATATAGCAAAAGTGAGAAGTTTCTTAGGTTTAGCTGGGTATTACAGGAGGATTGTGGAGGGCTTTTCCATAATAGCAACTCCACTTACCAAATTGACAAGGAAGAATCAGAAGTTTGTGTGGACTGAGGAGTGCTAGAACAGTTTTAAGGAATTGAAGAATAGGCTTACAATGGCACCAATTTTGACCTTGCCTTCTGGTAATGATGGATATATAGTGTATAGTGATGCCTCAAGGAAGAGATTGAGTTGTGTGTTGATGCAAGCAGATAAAGTGATTGTCGATGCTTCTAAAAAATTAAAGTCCTATGAGATAAATTATCCTATGTATGACTTGGAGTTAGCTACCATAATTTTTGCATTGAAGATATGGAGAAATTACTTATATGGAGTCACTACCAAGATATTTACAAACCATAAGAGTCTTAAGTATTTGATGAGTCAAAAAGAGTTGAATTTGAGACAGAAAAGGTGTTTGAAATTAATGAAGGATTATGATTTGATAATAGACTACCACCCAGGGAAAGCTAATATAGTAGCGGATACATTGAGTAGTTAATCTACTATGGCATATGTGGATACGGTATATTTTCCTTTGTTGAAGGAATTAGTCAAACTTAGAGTGACATTGAAGTAAGTCAAATCTAGGTGTATATTGGTTAACTTTAGGTTAAGGCCAGTATTGAATGAGAAGATTAACAGATTGTAGGAATAGGATGAATACTTAAGCAGACTCAGAGAAAAGATTAAAAATGGTAAACCTTATGAAATAGTGGTAAGGGAAGATGGATTGATGGTGGTAGGTAACAAATTATGTATTCCCGATATGTTAGAGTTGAAGGATGAGATTTTTGATGAAGCACACAATGCTCTCTATGCAATGCACCCAGGGAGTACGAGAATGTATAGAGATTTGAAAGAACACTTTTGGGGGAAAGGAATGAAGAAAGATGTGCAGAGTATGTTAAAAGATTCTTAACGTGCCAGTAAGATAAGGCTGAACACCAGGCACCTTCAGGCAAGCTTAAACTTTTGTCTATTCCTGAATGGAAGTGGGAAAGGATTATGATGGATTTCTTGATGGGATTGCCAAGAACTAGCAGGAATCATAATGCAATATGGGTGATCGTAGATAGATTAACCAAGTCAGCACATTTCTTGCCAATTAAGCAGACATATTCTTTGAATGCTTTAGCCAAAAAGTATGTGGATGAAATAATCAAACTAAATGGGATTCCAAGTTCTATAGTTTTGGATAGAGATCCCAGGTTCACCTCAAGATTCTGGGAAAGCTTATAAGAGGCTTTGGGAACCAAATTACACTTTATCACATCCACAGACTGATGGACAATCAGAGAGGACGATATAGACATTGGAGGCAATGTTAAAAGGTTGTGTGATGGATTTCAGAGGCTTATGGGATGATCATCTACCTGTAATTGAGTTTGCTTACAATAATTCCTATCACTCGGGAATTCAAATGGCACCTTATGAAGCTTTATATGATAGGAGGTGGAAAACTCCTATTTGTTAGAATGGAGAAGGTGAAAGGAGACTTGTAGGACCCGAGTTGATATAAGTTGCAGTTAATAAGATTAAATTGGTGAAACAGAGACTCAAAGTAGCTCAAGATAGAATGAAGAACTATACAAATGAACAAAGAAAAGAGATGCAATTTGAAGTTGGAGACAAAGTGTTTCTTAGAGCTTCTCCATGGAAAGGAGTTTTGAGATTTGGTAAGAAGGGCAAGCTTAGTCCAAGATACATAGGCCCTTATGAAATCATTGAGAAGATTGGGCCTTTAGCCTATAAGTTAGCTTTGCCATCGAAATTATCTAAGATTCACAATGTTTTTCACGAGTCGATGTTGAGGAAGTACCGATCATATCCTTCACATATAGTGCAACCTTCAGAGGTTCAGTTAAGGGAGGATCTGACATAAGATGAGCAACTAGTGGAGATTTTAGATTTAAAGGAAAAGGTTTTGAGAAATAAGATCGTAAAGCTGGTTAAAGTCTTATGGAGGAACCATTCGACAGAAGAGGCTACATGGGAGCCTTTGGAAGCAATGAGGGAGAAGTATCCGAACCTCTTTAGTGACTCAGGTAAGAATTTCGAGGACAACATTCTTTTAAGGGGGGAGAGTTGTTGGACCCTGATTTTCTTCTAAATTCTTATTAATTGTCTAGTTATATATTTTTGTTTTGTTTGTTTGTTTAATTGTTTATTTTTAGAATTGGGTTATTAATTAGAATTGAGGGAAGGACTAGAAATTTGAAATTGTAATGAAGTGTTAGAAATTAGTAGGCTTGTGTTAAGTGGATTAAAGGTGTAGAGCCATAAGAGACAAAGGAGGGGCAAAATTGGAAAGGGCAAGTAAGTGAGGGGCATAATTGGAAGAAAGGAGCAAGGATGAGTCTTAAAATTTGAACAAGAGTGGGAGATGTCATGCACAACCAAGGAGGAGAAGAAAAGAGAGAAAACGTGAGAGAGAGAGAAGAGAAGGAGGAGAAAATCGAAAAAGCTAGAGAAGGAGGAAGAAAATCGTGGAAAGAAGAGAAGAATCAAGCTTTTTAAGGTAAGTTCATCATCTTCTTTTTGTTTAGTAAGAAATGGGTTGTGTGGTGAATGAAGAAGTTTTAGAGAGAGAAAGGAGTTTTTGTGTTGATTGGAGGAAGAAGATGGGTTTCTATGCTAGGTTTTGGGTTTTCCAACCTAGATGAACTATAGGTAGGTTAGGATTGAGCTTTATTTATGTTAATTTCATTTGTTGTGATTTTGTAGAAAACGTTATGGCAATTGCGCCAAGAGAGGTACAATACGATTAAAGACATAAACACGTTATATTCTTTTTGCCAGAACTTCGTCATCCAACCTCCGAATGAGGTGATTCTTGAAGCAATAGACTCCTACAGAATTTTCCTACCTCTCCACGAAAATTGGTAGCTTTTGGTGTTGAATTGAAAAATATTGATGGAAATAAAATGAGGGATCGGTTGGAAGAGCATAACCGGGTTATGAACATACTTTGAGTTCTTAGGCATATCTTGAGTTATAAATCTCTGAATGAGGTGGTTCTTGTTTTAAGGTAAACTAGAGACATAAAGCTACAATTGTCTTGAAGAAGTTAGATTGGTATGTTGGTGTTGGGCTGGTGTGGACATGCCACCCTTGTGAGATGTCAGTTAATGTGGGTCTATTGAAATAACCCTTCAAGGAAACCTGCTCATGCTTTGTGACTCTAGTTGGATTGTTAGGCTTCAGAAATGGGGGTCAACAGTGAAATTTTTGGAACTAAAAATGATTTCCCTGTGTTGTCTAAAGCAACTTTCCTTCAAAAATCTGTTGAGCCGAAACAACTGAGTAAGTCTAATGTGCTCCCAACTCCCATAGAGCAAGATGGTGGAGCAAGCCCTTTTAGCAGATGTACTAAGAGATTTTTTACTCCCTTGAAGAAGATAACTCTCAAACATTTTCACAACGTGTTCAATGTAACACCCCACTCTTGTATAAGACCCGAACATGACATCGATGGTGATATTCGAGTCCATGCCCTACGTGAGTGGTGTGCTACAACACTCATTCAAATCACAGTATACTTTTTTTTGAAACAAACATACACTAACATCATATTATGCGGAAAACCATTTACAAAAACATAACTGATAAAACATTGATCACGAGGGTCCTCTGATAAAAATTACACCATAATATGATCCCAAAGTCCTCTCACTAATGCAGATGCAACTGATCCCGACCTCTCCTATCTCACTCCAGCGATCATTATATGCCCGTTGCCTAACGGGGTATTTTTCCGAGTCCTGAAAAATAAATGTAAAATTTGGGTGAGTTTTGCTAACTCAATGAGTGACCATCATCGATGGTCCCCCTCAATCCAGGCAACAATATCAACACACAACATGTATTCACATTGCTGCCCATTTGATCACAATTCATAAGTCATGTACGTTTAAACTTTATTTCCTACACTTTCATAGGATTACACATTCGCACTTTTACGAAAATCCACATCC
>JANKYF010000224.1:47275309-47287226 GCA_029829435.1 Erythroxylum hondense | reverse complement strand
AATACTAATAAAACCTTTTTAAACTTTAAATTTCTTTTCTTACCATTTTAACTTCTGGTTCGATTTTTAAAATATTAGTACTATCTATAACAAATTAAAAAAAGGATTCATATAATAACACTTACATTTAATCTAACAAGAGAATATGTGTATATTACTCAAAATCATAATTGGTTTCTAGTTTAGTTATTTTTATAAAGGTTCTCCCTTTTTAATTTCTACTTAGATGTATTCTTTTACAAAATTGTAAGTTAGTTATTGCTACTCTAAATTCTTTATAAAAATATAAATAGAGTTCATTTTGTTGTGATATCAAATAAAACGTTATACCATAGTTAGCACTATAGGATTAAAGAGGAATAAATTGAGTTTACTAAAAATATTTACTAACTCAATAAATTGACAAAAATTAGTAAACTACCATTTTATTACTGGATTAAATTCTTTATAAAAATATTTGTTGTGATGCCTGTTCAGCATCACAACAGGCATGTAATGTCAATAAGGATGTCCTGAGAAAATGAAAGCCCTGAGATGGTGCAAAAGAAAGGTGAAAAGGGATATATTAACCGCAGTCCATTGAACATCGGTAGGGAAATATAAAAAAATAAGAGACTTTATTAATAACAAACTAAATGTTATGATGAGTAAGGGAGAGATACTAAAGAGCACTAACAGTACTTCTATACTTAGTGGGATTAGAAAATGATCTTTTATGATTTTTGGATAGAGGGAGAGACAGAGTAATTAGAGCGTGGACGAGTTTGGAATTATCAAGACCAGTATGAACAAGAAGATCTTTGGTTTAATTAGTTTGGGAAAGGAGAAGAGCTATGGACATAGAAGTGTCTTCAAGACCATGAAAGTGATGGGAGTGTTGTGAAAATTATAGACAAGTGTGAAAATGGACGAGGGTAAAGAATCTATAACCATGATATCATCTATAAGAACTAAAACAAAGGTTATATGAGTTTTAGTAGTGCTAATAAATAAATAAGGGTCATATTTGGAGAAAGTGAAGTAGAGGTTAAGGAGTTTCTGACTCAGATGATGAAACGTAGTTCTATGAGCTTATTTTAGACCATATATGGTCTTGTAAAGGTGATAGACATGATGAGGATAGTGTTGGTCTTGAAAAATTAGAGGTTGGATATGAAGACCTATTCTTGGATATTACAATGAAGGAAGCCAATATTGAAATCAAGTTGATGAACTGACCAATCTTGAGAAAGAGCAAGGGTAAGATTAGATAAATGGTAGTAGGTTTGACAGCAGGACTAACAGTTTTAACATAGTCAATAATAGAAGCTTGATGAAAACTTGTATACAAGTTTTATAGTGTTGCATAGAGCCATCAGAGTTTTGTTTGGTGCAAAATACCCAGTTGCATCCATTGGCATTTGGTAGAGGAGAGACAAGAGTCCAAGTATGATTGCAATGTAGAGCAGTGAGCTTACTAAGCATAGCCTAGTGTCGGTGAAGAAATTTGTTAGCTTAGGTAAGGGGTATGGGGTTAGGAGAAGACGTGGTAAGCATAGAGTAAGTGATGTAATAAAAAAAAGAATGAGGGATACATGTCTGATCAAAGGTTGTGTGATCACGTGGTAGGATTATGGTGGTAGATGAGGTGGAGGTGGAGAAGGTGCAGAGGAGAGTCATGGAGAAGACCAAGGAAGTGGGTTAAAAGGTAAAGGAAAGGAGAGAAGGGTTGAGGATGAGGATAAAGATACTATTGGTAGAGAATGACCGTAGGGATAGTTGTGTTCGAGGAAGCGAACATGGTGAGAGATATAGAGTCTGGAAGTTGAAGAATCAAAGCATCGATACCTTTTATACTAAGAATAATAGCCAAAGAAGACACACAAAGTCGATTTGGGTGTTTAATTTATCAAAGCAAGTGGAGCTTAGAAAGGGAAAATAAATACAACAAAAAAATTGAAAACAAGAGATATTGGGTGGGATGGTAAATAGGGATTCATAAGGAGATTTTTTACTAAGGAGAAAGGTAGGTAATAGGTTAATAAGATAGATTACAATAGAAAAGATTTAATATAAAAAAACCTTGGGAAGGGAGGCATAAAGAAGAAGGGTGAGTCTGTTTCAGTAATGTGACTAATTTTTCGTTCAGTAAGACAATTTTGTAGAGGAGTGTGGGTGTAACGATTTGGATGGTATATACTTCACTGAATCTGATTTAAAAAGGGATGTTTTGATTCTACTGAATTGAACTGCTATTGTAGAGGGCCCAAATTGTTAACTGTATAATTGAAATGTGATTACTGAAATTCTGTTTTGAACGAAATGTGTCCGTTTGAAGTGGGCCCACTATGATTATCGATTTTCGCAAATTAATGCTTTTGTGTCAGTGGGTCCTAAATGGGCGAAAGCCGTAATTGTAATAAGTTTTCTAAAAGTGGTCAATAATGTCACGGACCTTTATATAATTGAAATTGTGACATGATTGAAAATGATTTCGAATTAAAGTGGACCCAATTGTTTATTGAATTGCGCGCTTGTGATTGATTCTAAAATGTTTTAAAAATGGCATACTGAGTTTTGAACTGTAATTGAGTGCGGTAGCTTACCATTCTCGTGTAGCACGAACTCGGATATCACCCACGATATCGGGTTCGGGTCCTGCGAGGTTGGAACGCTACACCTACTCGATGTGGCATCGACTCTTTTAGATCCCCCAGCACTAGTAGACCATGAATGAGTAGCTCCCCTCTTAACAGACCTGCTCCCCTCTCCATGATGACTCTTTAATTGCCTCTTTAACTCTCTCCTCCTTCTACCTTGTTATATTACATCCTCTACTCTAAGTGTAGTATCTAGTAACTTCTTGAAGTCAGAAATAGCAGCTCCCAATCCCATACGAATATCGATCCTTAAACCCTGCTCAAATCTGTAACATATGTCTTTAGGATTTGCCACAGTCTCCGATGCATCCTTAGATAAAGCTACAAAGTGAGCCTCATAATCTGCCACTGACATCTCCTCTATCTGAACAAAACTCATGAACTCCATCTTCTTTTGATCCCGATATATACGTGAAGTGTATTTATTTTTGAACTCTCTCTAAAACTCCTACCAACTCATCTTTCAGGTCTCATAGGATCTGCTCACTGACTTCCACCAAGTTAGTGCATTGCCCTAGAATAAAGAAACAATGTACTGCAACCTTCTTTTTTTATGTACACTCCAAATAATCTAAAATTATCTCTATCTGCTCCCACCATGCTTTGGCCTCCTCAGGATTTGTAGTACCTTGAAACTCTACCACGCCATCTTACAGATCCGCTCATAGTTTCAATCCACCCCAAAATCACCTCGATCTAGAGTCACAGTAATAGCCTGCTGCATCATCTAAAAGAACTACATATCTGTGGTGGCATTGACAGCTCTCCTCTTATCTTATCTTCTTGGGCATCCCCCTGATTTGACACATCCAGAGCAAATCAAACACCCTGATTAAGTGACTCAGGGCTAACATTATCCTCTCTTGAAGTCATCTTAAAAGAGATAAGAACATATCATTATTATTTTTTACTCAGTGCATCCCTAGAAATGTAAACCCACTCTAATATCACCCAATGTGACGCTCTAAATTTCTTAAATCATAATTAACCAAATAATTCCCAACACATATCATTAATTATCAAATTCCTCAATAGTTTCAAAATAGATGATTGTTTGCTAGTTACAAACATATTTTACATAACACAACTACCGAAGTTATCACATTTAGAAAATATATATGTTCCAAATACTATACACAAGTAATCTATTGGCCCATTTAAACTCCACTTGGTCCGTCTTGTACTATGGGGTTATCAGTAATCACTCGATCTCCTGAAAATAATAAAATGGCAAGAGGTGAGCTACCAACTCAATAAGGATAATCGATCTTACCGTTAAAACCAAGTAAATCAATAATTAATTATAACACTTAGTCAATCGATTTAATCAAACACATATTACGGATATATACAATAGTCCTCTATGTAATCCAAACAGTTAACAGACATCTCAAAAATTTCACCCAGTTATAATTAACAGAAATATTAATAACAACTGTCATTTATGCTTTATTCCAATATTTAACTAAATTTTCTAGGCCTCGTTTAACCTAGTAGGCAAAAATCCAATGGTTTGCCGACTTATCTCATCATAATCTCTCATAAGTGGAAACGTAATTAAACGTATAAATATTGGCACATGATACCTTGATTTCTTAATCTTCACCCGATACTACTCCAGTACCTAGCCATCGACACAGGACATCTCCGACACTTAGGATATCCCAGTACTGCTCCGGTACCTAATAATCGGCACAAGACATCCCTTTGACTCAGGATGCCTCGGTATCTACTCCGCATATAGATACCTAGCCACCACTCGGTCATATCAACTCAACTTACCTACCTAAGACCGTCGAATGTAGCCTATCATAGGCAAACCACCGATTCTAAATTTTCACTAATTATTCACAATTTATTATCCACAATCTTTACTTAATTAACACATTTCCTGTCAATTTAACAAGCAAGACATCTAATAAAATTTCACAAAAATATAACAATAAAATACCTTATACCACATTAATTATTTGATAATTAAAGTAAATATAATTCATGGATGTAAGTATTAATCATTAATTAAATTAATGACTAATTCAACATATAATTTATTAATAACAAAAACGATACTTAATTTTAAAAATAAATTCCAAGATTATCCTTACCTCAATTTCATACTCAACTAATTGCTAATCCCAATTTCTCCTTAATCAAACTTTCGGACCTCGAATTTACAAATTTTTATTAGACTAATTTACAAAAAATTTCTTATCCAATTACATTAATAATCCAACATTACTCTCTCTCCCAATTTATTCTTAATTATAAAAATAATATCCTTACTAACCTAATCCCCATAATTACTAAAATATCCTTAACTAATTAAAAGTCCATTTTACCTACCTTTATTTATTAATACCAAAAATGCCCTTTTACAACAAAATTACATATTACCCTTAAATTTTTTGCACTTCTCATTCTACTTTCACATGCAACTTAAATTTCATATTTACCTTTAACTTTTTCCACTACCCATTCTACCCTTTACATGCAACTTAAATTATAGATTCACTCTTAATCTTCCACACTTCCCATTTTACCCCTAGATGTAACTTAAATTTTCAAGACGATGTCACCGTCATCACCCTCTCCTCTTCCTCTCTCTTTTCTTATTTTATCATTTTCCAACCATTTTCTCCATTTTTCTCCCTTTATGCAACTTCCCAAAATTATCCCAAATAACCTTATGTAATCAAACTACAAACTAGTGGAGGGTGATCAAAATCACATAAATAAAGACACAAAATAGTTGCTAAAACTTTTTCCAAGTGAGAAATTTTAAAGTTGTGAAGCTCCACAACTTCCTCCATGTTTTCTACAAAACAAACAAAATGAAAGAACCTACAAGGAAAATCTTACATGCAAAATAAAAAGGTACATTTTGATACCCTTGCTAGCTGAAAATTTGAGAGAAAATGAAGAGCAACATGAAGAAGGTGGTGCTGTCTCGTTGGTGTTCTTTTTGTTTTCCAGATTTTGCCTTTTATACAACATATTAGTTATGGGCTGGGCTAGGATGGGTTGGCTGGATTTAATTAGCTTTGTGGGCTTTACACAAATTATGCAATTATTAATATTCGATCAAAAATCGTAAAAATTTTGTTTTTTGTTGCACCCATGATTAGATCACGTTTAGTTTCTATACTTTTGTTGGCCCCTAGTTTTTTCTCTAGTTAAGCATGATTTAAATGAATTATGAGGCTTTGATATATTTAATTTTTGGAGTTAATTATTATGTAAAAGTTAGTAGGATTTATTGCATGGGTTAATGGAATTAAAGTGCTAAGGTAATAAGGATGCTCAAGGGTTTTTTTGGAAGATCACTTAAGGTTTAAAGAACATAAGCTTATAAGGAAGGATAAATTTGACTTTTTGGGCTCATTAAAGGTAAAATGGAGAAGAAGAATATATTGTCTTGCTTGTTAAGAAGAAAAAAACGTGAATTGAAGGGAGAGAAGAGTGAAAAACAAAAATAAGAGAGAAGAATGAGACGTTTCGATTTTGAGAGAAAGGAAGGAGGAAAAAGCTAGGGTTTCATCACTTCTTAATTTTCAAGAGAGATTTTGAGGTTATTCAAGAAGGAAAAAAGGTAAAGGAAGAGAAGAGCTTTCATTAGAGCCAAGAAACTCTTCATTTGGTGAAGACTCAAGGTAAGCTCATTCTTAATCTTTTGGATTTTTGGAAAGGTTTTAGTTCTTGAAGCTTAAGAATTCCATGGGTTTAAGCTTTCTAGAATCAATTTTTATGTATATGTTTCTTTGGGTCCTCAATTGGTGCTCATATTGAATTGGAAATTTTTTCATTGGTGAAGGAAATCAAGAAAGGCAAGAGGAGTAAGAGGAGAGGCATCTTTGAGCAAGTTTATGGGCAAGGATTTCAAGGTAGGTACATGTTTATAATAGAGTAAATAAGCTACTAATGTTTTCTTTGAGTCAAGGAAGTTAATGATTTAAATTGCACCATAAATGATGCATTTATTGCTTCTTGAATGAATTGAGAAATTGCTATGTGTTTGATATATGAATTGTGTGGATGATTTATGAAAAGACTTTGAAAATGATTTTTTTAAATAATATGTTTATGAAATCATGTTTTTGGAAATGGGTTTTGAAATATCTCATGTTCATGAAAAACAAGCTTCCAAAATATGCCTTTTGGGCAAACCATTTTCAATTCATTAATTACATGTTATGTGGGTTTGATGTAGTATATTCAAGTACATCACGTTCAAGTTAACCAAGTTAAAGGCTTCTCCTGCCTATCTGCTAGTGGCACGGAACTTTTTTATGGACTCCCTCAAGTTTACGTCTATGCAAAACTACTATGTGGGTTTACAATAGTACGTCAAGTTTACAACTACACAAGACCATTATGTGGAAATGTGTAGCTCGTTATGTTTATGGATCTACCCAAACCATTCTAATGTGCTTATGTGCTTATGATATGTTAACAAGTTTGATGCATACATGATTTGTAGTTTGTTAATTTTGGTTATGAATTTTAGAACGATACATTTTATGAATTTCATTAGAA
Source organism: Erythroxylum hondense (assembly GCA_029829435.1). Lineage (NCBI taxonomy): Eukaryota > Viridiplantae > Streptophyta > Magnoliopsida > Malpighiales > Erythroxylaceae > Erythroxylum > Erythroxylum hondense. Next base: position 47,280,054 of record JANKYF010000224.1, on the reverse strand, counting down.
CTTTGTATTGATAAATGAGCATTTCAAAGGTTTTGCTTATTTTTTCGTTATAAACTTGTTACCCACGAGCTTTCAAGCTCACCCCCATTCCTTCTCATCTTCAGGTGATGAGAAAGAGATCGACTAATCAAGAGTCAAGGCATCACTCCAAGTTGCATTTTCTTGTGTTTTATGTTAGTTTATGAGAACACGAGGCCTTAGTTGCATTTCAAGTATTAGTTGCATTTCAAGTATTGTTTGAACAAGTATCTTTTGTATTTTGGGACATTGATATATTGTGGCATGAAATGGCCATTAAAGATTTGTAAGACGCTTATCTTTTGATGTTAATGAAATATGAGTTGTGTATGGATGATGTTGAGTTGAAAATTTGGTACACTTAAAGAAGTTATCAATTTGAGATGATGAATTTTAACATGGATTGTGTGTGTATATATATATATATAAGCGAGATGTTATGGAAAAGAAAGATAGGATTTTGTGAATGATGAGAATTAGTTGTAAGAGATGAGTCAAATGATTAGAGATTAGAGAGTTAATGACGTAAAGTTGGTAGTTGAATGGTTATCCTCGTGACCTTCTAAGTTGTACATTACATTTTCAGGTTTTCATAGGAGAAAACTTTATATTCTGACTTCAGGGAAAATATGAACTGATATAGGTAGAATTAGACAAAGTTGTCTTCATAGAAGATGTAGTTTATCCTCTTAGATTTCCAACGATATATAGTTTGTAATTTTTGGACATCAGAGTTCAAAGTTATGATTGTTTGAAATTAGTGATATTGCATAGGATGTATAGGCAAGACAACTTTGGTCGCGATCGCACCAAGCACCCTCTTGATCACTCCAAGTGCTCTTGTGATCACACCTTCCCTCCTCACGATCTCACCTTCCCTCCTCACGATCTCACCATTCTCCTTGTGATCGCACCTACCTTCCTTGCGAGCACACCTTCATCCTTGTGATCGCACCTTAAAGGTTTTCCAACTCTGCACATGTTTGACTCTTTTGGCCATAACTTTGTCATCCGACCTTCAAATGACTTGATTCTTAAAGAATTGGATTTCTAACACATTCCTCTATCGCTCCATATGAATTGATAGCCTTTGGTATCGATTTGAAGAAGATGGATGGAAAGAACATAAGAGTATTGATTGGAAGAGTATGAATAGGAAATGTTACTAAACATACTTCGGTATTTTGATGATATCTGTAGAGCTCCGAATGAGACGATTCTTATTTCATTATAAACTAGAGACATAGGGATACAAATCTTTTGAACAAATAGAATTCTAATTCAGTCTTTAATAATTTAAATTTCTGGATAGAAGTTGAGAAAAAAATACTACTTTAGTATAAGAATAGTTCAAAATTGGGGCCCAACACTCGTAGTATCAGAGAACAAAAATGAACTGATGTTGGCTAATGAGGGTTCATTGAAACAAACCTACAAGGAACCACTCTCAACTCTTATGAGTCAGGATAGTTGGGCTCTGAAAACGGGGTTCAACATATTTGGTATCAAAGAAAGAGTTGGACTCCGAAAATGGGGTCCAACAACTTTCTTTTTACTCTACCTACGCTAAGATACGCCTTTGCTTATATGATTTTTGTTAGTTACATAAACCTACAGCTGCCATTGATTAGTGTATAAGTATCTATCTATCTATGTCCTGGTAAATATAATCCATAGTACAGATGACTTGAGAAAGAATTTCCAAAGGCAAACAGATTTGAGACTCTATGGCTAATCATCCTTGTTCACTCTCTATAGTATAAAAGCAACAATTACCATTACATGGAAGGAGAATGCATGTGAGTGCAGTCCGATTAAGAAAATATCTCAAAGATTGAAGCACATTGTCTTGATGTCGTGGCCAATAATTGGTGTTGTCTTTGCAGGACACGTGCATTCCTATGGCTGATTGGTTTTAAAATTAAACAGTAACTTTAGTTTTGATTTCCTTTAATACTCGTATGATGATGTCATATCCCATGATTGCAGTTTTGAATATCAAATATTAAGTACATCACGAATGGACTATCTTTCCCAGTAAAAGATTCTTGAGCACAAATGTACTTTACTCTTAGAGATGGTGGAAACATTGGAGGGCTTGCAACGGAGTAAGACATTGGACAACGAGGTTTCGAAATCAATCCTGAGATAAGGAAGGAGACATTACAGTGTTGGCTTAATGTATGCAGGTTTAGTGGGCCACAACCAATGAGGTTTCGAAATCAATCTTGAGATAAGGAAGGAAACATTACAGTGTTGGCTTAATGTATGCAGGTTTAGTGGGCCACAACCTGAGTACTCAGTGTTCAAGGAAGCAAGCTTCGGACTTGCAATTATTGATATAAAGAACAAAACTTATGCTCACTTTACATGGCACCGTAACCAGGATGACAAGCCTATTGTAGATGATGCTACTTGGGTTTTCAATAGATGCTGGTTTGCTGAAGACGAGACCAACTACAAATTACCTGCTTAATAGCTAGTTGTAGGAGTGGGACTAATGAAGTTACTTTCTTTGTTTGGAGCTATACCGAATACCATATGTAAATTGGACAACTAATAATTGTATTTTCAGTTTTGAAATAGCTTATCAAATAAGTCACATAATTCGATCCTAACTAAGGTAATAAAGTTATCCAATAAATGATCTAGATTAATAGGTATAATTTTAGGAGGAAAATGGATCTCAATTAGTTTAGACTGGACCCATATCGTGCTTGTGATAGGAAAGCCCGATATGGAAGCTATATAAAGGTTAAGGTCTCCTTCAGTTACTGATGTAATTTATAAGCATACAAATCCTTTGACTCGTTTGGAGTGCTTACATCTTAAGGGAACCGAAAAAAGGCATTAATCGAGTGTCGATGATAAACGTCCTCAACTGTCTTGGAAAAGATTAGAGCTTGTTTTGGCATCGGAAATTGCTTTGAAACTCCGAATGGAACCAAAATTAGGTATTTTGCATTTCCTTCATTTTTACCTTTCATGAACGATCCAGGACACGTAATAAGGTCTATCCTATATGTTATACATGATATCATAGAGGTTACATGATTGGGTTGCTAGAAACGAAAGTTTTTTGGTTTTCATTCATTATGGTTTTCTTAAGTTTTTATTCAGTTTTTTTATTTTTTACATATATAATTACTTAAAAGTGGTATACATAAGGATAGCTCTGAAAAATAAATCGAAAGCTGGCTAAAAAGAGTGAAAAACAACATCCCAGGATGCCAAAAATTGCCCTCCCCATCAGAGGGCGATGCACCGTCCTATGTTTGCACTGCACACGCCGGATAGTACTACAGTAGACGAGGGAGCGGCGATACAGATGGTGTATGCCTCCAAGTGGCACCTCACGCTGGTGGACGCGTGTGGCACGTGCAATGCACGCTCCTCATACAACGTGCCCTCCTATGAGTTTGGAACTGCGAGCGCGTGTGTGACACATGCCACATCAGGCTCAACACGTGGACCGTAGGGATCGGGACACGTATCGATGCATGCAACGCACCTGTTGTACAACGAACACGCATGTGTGCTTGGGGGCACGTGCTGCATACACTTCAGGCACATCTGGCATGTCTGTTGACGAGCATACAACACGCCTGCATGCCTGTCCCACTCACAAGCTAATGTGTGTGTTGACGTTAGCAAACACCAAAAAAGGGAAAATTTTAGAATTCACGTAAAGGTGTTCAAGTCCTTGTGGGTCAGTTTTTGAGATCGGGGAATTTTTTAAGTGATTTTTGCTATTTTTTGGATTTATTACATTGGTAATAAAGCTTTTTTAAGCTAATTTTGAGTGCATTTTCGTCCTCCAAACTATACATAAGAGAGACACTTAAAGTTTTATATCTCGTACAGTAGGATTGGTATTCAAGAAAGTACGATAGATACTCTCATTGAAATTTTCATTTATTAAATTTTCAAATAAAGTTTAAATAAAATGTTTTTAGTATTAATATGTGACTATTTAATTGTGAATCTAGTTTTTTCATTTATGACCAATTTTCACATACATTATGCCTATATAGAATGTGAGGATGACATAAAACTATATCACTTGTGTTTGTGGTCTTTTTGGATACTAGTAAGAATGTAGTCATCACAGTAGCCTTTCAAGCCAGTATTTGGATTGTACTGTGTATATGTTGGTGGTTGTCTCTGGTCTTATGTTTGGTTATTCTGCCCACAGGTGTTGACCTTATATGAGATTTTGAGATGTATATAAAGACATTAGATGGAGGAAAGTCATCGCTTAAATGATCTATTCACCCACAGGTGGTAGTGTCATGAGAGTTTATGGTTTGTACTCTAATCACTTTTATATAATTTTCTAATTGCATATATTATGTATTCAGCCTACAGGTGTTTTATAATATATGTGATCGGATTCTTTATATAGATAATGTTATCATTGTTGTCCTACATTTAAACTGATTTTTGCACTGTTTTTCTATCTTGCTGTCACCTTTCTGGTAAACAACAATGTTGTCACCATTGAGACCTTAAATGATTTCATTTTCAAGAAGTGCAAGAAGGACGTGGAGTTTCCAATGGAGATGAATGACATCAACATAATTGTTGGACCCCGATCTTTGAGTTAAAATTTAGAAATAATAAATGAAATCAAATGAGTATTTTTGTATGTGAATTGTGTTATAGATGATTATGATATTGGAATGTGAATTATGTATGGATGATGAGTTGAGAAACCTTAAGCATGA
>JANKYF010000224.1:47257985-47274167 GCA_029829435.1 Erythroxylum hondense | reverse complement strand
ATTACAATTGCAAAGAGTAACTATAATGATTTTATTTATATTATTAAAATATGAAATGTAATTAACAAAATATATAATAATAATAAAGACTTTTATTAATTAAAATATTAATATCATATATAAAATTACAACCAAACTTATATAAACTAACCAAAAATAGAGGAATTGAAACAAAATATGAAATCCAACAAGGTAGAGAAGATTACTTCAGAAGAATGTAAGACGACAAGCAGCAAAAGCCAGTCCAACAAAGAATGCTTGAGAAGAGCCTGCAGTAATGCCTGCAGCCTCATTAACGAGGTCATCTCCATGTGCTTGATTTGGAGCCAATTCTGTAGATGTTTACATTACAAATACATTCCACTTTAATAACACAATTTCAATCCATGAATATTAACATTACTTAATGATTGCATTAAAACAAAATCTTATTGACTTAACTGAAATAAATCTCTAACTAGTTACTGCAGTTTCTGGGACCAAAAACTTGGATCTTATTATTTTCCATAGAAACAGAAAGAAGAATACTCTCAAGCACTGTAGGAACTGAAGGTAGGATTGATTGGTAATTACCTGGTGTTGTAGCCAATTCACTTGATGTTGGAGCAGCTACCAAACATGATGAAGACATAGCTATTAGACTACTATTTCATCTATTTTTGTTGCTATATAGAGCTTAATTTTAAGTAGAATCCAATTGAATGATACCTGAGCACAAGCTCGCAGGAGGAGTAGAGACATGACAAGCAGAAGGAAGCTTGAGAGCTCTACTGAGATCAAGCTTGACGCCGAGACTCTTGAGACCGTCGCCGCCGAGTAGCACACACAAGCACGCGACGTTGCTATCGACCAACCCCGCAAGCTCAGGACAACAGTTCTTGTCCGGTACCGTCAAATTACTTCCTTCCTCAACATACGTTAAGCAGTCTGACAAGTTCAGCAACTGTGTAAAGCAGTCATTTGGAGCAGGTCCCGGAGCCGATGGACCTAACCCCGACGGCCCCATGTAGGAGTAGGGTGCTGGTGCTGAGACATTAGCTGCCACTAAGCCGACCAAAATGGACGCTACAACGCTGGTCAGGAGCAGCCTTGGTGCACACATTTTGGTTAGATAGCAGAATTTGACGGGTTGAGTCGTTTAAATATGAGAAAGAGTGTGGGAAAGCAAAAATTGGAAGAGAATGGTTATAATTGACGAACTTGGATCATTAATTGGTCAATGAACGTAATTGACGGACTTATTTTCAATTTTTGAAAACAAACAAAGAAAACTTCGTTAAGAAGCACGATCATCACCAAAGACTGAAGAAATACGATCATCACCTAAGACTAAAGAAATACCAGCAGGCAAAGGTAAATTCCAATAAATAAGACCTGGCATAGAGCTAGCATTTCTCGCAAGAGAATGAGCTGCACAATTCGCAGATTTTTTACAAAAATTAAAATGAATATCATTTGTGGAGTTACAAAGAAATAAGCAATCACTAATAATCAAATCAACTTCAGACTGATTGTAAAAAATTGAAAGAATACCCTGAATAACTAGTTGCGAATCTGATTCAATAATAACAGTGTAAATTTTGCTTTTTAACCCAACTTAATACTTCACGAATTCTCATAATTTCTGCACTAGAAGGATCCAAAGCCCTAGGATAAATATTACTACCAGTAGTTATACAATCTCCATTGCTATTTATGAGTGCACTACATGTGCGTGTATTGACAATGTCAACTTCAGTTACATTGTTGAGATTATTTAGGCGATAAATATGTTCTTTTGAATTTTAAATTTTTCCCTTGTAAAGTGGAGCCTATCCATATTGTACTCTGTATTTAACAGTTGTAAAAACTCATCAATAGAATCATCGCGTTTCTCACTTCAAACCTTATCTTCTTATGGTATCAGAGCCCATCATCTCTAACCGAGTCAAAACTTTTTTTTTTCTCTCTAATCCTTCATTCGATGGCCAACCCAGCACACAATGGTGGCGTTGTCAACTCCGACAGCCCCCATCCCAATTCTCCAATTGTTTAGTTCAATCCGGCGTCGCAACTTCCTCTCAAACTCACAGGAAGTGGTAACTTTGCAACCTGGAAAGCCCAGGTCTCCATGCTGATGTATGGTCATGACCTCTATGGTCACCTCGACGGCACCAAACCACAACCAGCAGAAACAACCGGCGCCGCAAACACACCAAATCCGGCCTACACCCTTTGGTTTCGTCAGGACAAATTAATCCAAAATGCCCTAATGGCTTCTGTTGAGCCAACCATTGCACCCATGATTGCCAATGCTTCTTCTTCCCAACGAGCATGGCAGTCTCTACACAACACCTATGCCAATAAATCTCAGTCTCGCCTGTTTAGCCTTAGGGATCAACTTGCCCGACTCACCAAAACTACTCAGCCTATGACCGAATATCTTACCCGAGTCCGAGCCCTAGCCGATGAACTTGCCCAAGCCGGCGCCCCTCTAGCCAATGATGAATTGGTTGTTCAGATTCTTCGCGGTCTCGGTCCAGAATATCGTGAAATCTCGGCAGCTATACGTGCTCGAGACACAACCATATCATACGAGGACTTATATGATAAGCTTCTTGATCATGATATCTTCCTTCAACATGAGGAGGCAAAGAAACCAACTGCTACAATCACCGCTGCTCTTGCTCAAAGTTCCAGGACACACACTAATCAAAATCATCGCGACAATCGTCGATATAACAACTATGGACGAGGTGCTGACCGTGGCACCAATCACGTCGTCTCTTGGCGTTCTGGCCGGAACAATACAGGTCGTGGTAATGCGTTTGCTGCCGAGCCTGTTAAATGTCAACTCTGTCAAAAAATGGGTCATGAGGCAAATGTGTGCCGTTCACGCTCACACAATCATTTTGAAGCTAAGGCATACTATGCAGCAGCAAATTCATCCACCTGTAATCCATGGCTGCTAGACACTGGAGCATTGCATCACGTCACCTCCGAGCCAAGGGATATGCCTAAATATCATGGTTATGAAGGTATCACTATGGGCAATGGTATGGAGATCCCCATCACTCATTCCGGTTCTACTAAATTACATGCTTTAAATTCAACCTTTACTCTCTCTAATACACTGTGTGCTCCAAAAATTCAGCGCAATCTTATTTCGGTGTCTCAATTTTGTCAAGACAATAACACATCGATTGAATTTTTTCTGTCTTTTTTTGTGTGAAGGATTTACGAACGAAGAAGCCGCTGGTGCAAGGCCGAAGTAATGAGGTCTGTACGAGTGGCCGAGATCTCAACCAACAGCCAACATCGCAACTAAACCAAACACTCTTGCCTTATGGCATCATTGTCTCGGACATCCGAATTCTAAGATCTTTAATTTTGTTTGCCGCAATTTTTCTTTACCTTTATCAAAACATGCACCGACTACATCATGTAATTCATGTCTTTGTAATAAAGCACATAGGTTGCCCTTTCATGAGTTTACATTGTTGAGTACTAAACCGTTGCAAACAATTTTCAGTGATCTTTGGGGTCCATCACTAGTTCTGTCCATTGACAAAAAGCTTTACTACTGCATTTTTGTGGATCAATTCACCAAATATACATGGATTTATACCCTGAAAAACAAGACTGAGGTAAAAGATATTTTCCAAAAACTACAGCCAGTACTTGAAAAGCATTTTGCATCCAAAATCCTTTCATTTTACACGGATGGTGGAACTGAGTATAAAACTCTTGATCATTTTTTACTAGCTAATGGCATTGAACACTTAGTCAGTCCCCCATATACACCTCAGCGTGTGGCTATAGCCGAGCGTCGTCATCGTCACATTATCGAAACGGCTAAAACCTTACTTATTGAGTCTTGTCTTCCACCCATTTTTTGGTCATTTGTGTGTCATCATGCAGTGTACTTAATCAACAGGTTACCCACTCCGATTCTACAAAACATATCCCCATATGAGAAGCTGTTTCATCGAGCCCCTGAGTACACCTCTCTCCGGAGTTTCGGTTGTCTATGTTATCCTTGGATCCGACCATATACTACCCATAAACTTGAGCCTAGGTCCGTCCCATGTGTGTATTTAGGCGTATCCTTAACTCATCACTGTCATTTGTGTTATGATCCGATCAAGTCCAAACTCTATCTTTCCCGTGATGTTACCTTTGTCGAAGCTGAATTTCCATTTCGAGATCGGTTTAAACACTTAGCCAACAATACTGCAATCATGGCCTGGGAAATACAGCCAGTACCAAACCGACTCGAACCACCTCCACACCCACCATAGCCGCCTACACTACCCGACCCTATCACTGTAACCAATCCTAGCAATCACCAACAGACTCTCGACACTCGCTCGGCAGCTCGGCACCATCGGCTTCCTCGCCACACCAAGGTATGTCCACTACTCCCATTTTGTCTACTACCACATTGAGTCCAGCCTCCTCACCTGAGTCCTCTGCTACACTCACCGAGACTCAGCCTCCAACCCCCACTCTTAGCCAGTCTGCTATTGGCATAGTTCCCTCTGATAGTCAACCATGTCAGTCCACCTCAGTTGTTCATCGTCCTGTCACTAGGTCTCAAAATAATATTTTCAAACCAAAAGCTAAGTTCACCTTTCTAGCACAAACCTTACCCACCACCATTCCCACCACTGTTAAACAAGCACAAAAACATCAAGTATGGAGAGATGCTATGAAAGTTGAATTTGATGCACTAATGAGTAATCGGACATGGGACTTGGTTCCTCGTGATCCCTCGAAAAATGTTGTGGACTGCAGGTGGCTTTTCAGGATCAAACGAAAGTCGGATGGATCCATTGAACGATACAAAGCGAGGCTGGTTGCAAAGGGGTTCACACAGCGGCCCGGGATAGATTATCATGCTACTTTCAGCCCTGTGATAAAGCCAACCACAGTTCGGATTGTCCTCTCCATTGCTGTTGCACGCAATTGGGTTCTTCGACAACTGGATGTTAACAATGCTTTTTTGCAAGGCAACCTCCAAGAAGAAGTTTACATGTCTCAACCTCCGGGCTATGAGTCGTCTGACACACCAAATCATGTTTGTAAGTTGCGTAAAGCAATCTATGGCTTGAAGCAAGCCCCATTGGCATGGTACATGGCTCTCATTAGTCATCTTCAGCATATCGGGTTTGACAAATCAAAATCTGATCCGTCCTTGTTTATTTTTCGGTCTGGTGAACTTCAAGTCTTCCTCTTGGTATATGTTGATGATATTATAGTTACGGGAAGTGATGTAGCTACTGTAAATCGGGTCATTCAGTCACTTGCAAATCGTTTTTCGATCAAAGATCTTGGATCGTTACACTATTTCTTGGGTGTTGAAGTGACCCGATCATCTCAGGGACTTTCACTGAATCAGGAGAATTACATTGAAGAGTTGTTGGCGTCTGAGGATATGCACGAGTGCAAGGCTGCTGCGACCCCAATGAGTTCCACGGTGGTGCTGTCTATTACAGATGGTGCACAACCGTTCGATGCAACTAGGTATCGGATGGTTCTTGGCAAATTACAATATTTATCGTTTACTCGGCCAGACATTAGCTATTCTGTCAACAAACTGTCTCAATTTATGCATCAGCCATCAGAACTTCATTGGAGGGCACTCAAACGAGTTCTAAGGTATCTTCGAGGCACCTCAACTCTTAGCTTACTACTTCGGAACTCAAATGATTTTCATCTGTCTATGTACTCGGATGCGGACTGGGCTGGTGATGTTGATGGGCGGAATTCCACCTCTGGTCATATTCTTTTCCTTGGTAGCAATCCAATCAGCTGGTCATCGAAGAAGCAACAAACTGTTGCGCGATCTTCTACCGAGGCTGAATTCAAGGCTGTTGCAAATTCAGCTTCAGAAGTGTGTTGGGTTCAAAATTTGCTCCGCGAGCTTCATATTTGTTCCTCTATTCCACCGACTGTGTTTTGTGATAACGTTGGGGTATTGTATTTGAGCAAAAATCCAGCGATCAACACTCGTATGAAGCATGTTGCGGTGGATTTTCACTATGTTCGGAATTTGATTCACAATAAACAGCTACTGGTACAACATGTTCATGCTCAAGATCAAATTGCTGACACGTTCACGAAGCCTCTGGCAAAGGCGCTGTTTCGTACTAATCTGACCAAGCTTGGAGTTGCTCCACACTACAAGCTTGAGGGGGGCGTATGAGTGCACTACATGTGCGTGTATTGACAATGTCAACTTCAGTTACATTGTTGAGATTATTTAGGCGTTAAATATGTTCTTTTGAATTTTAAATTATTTCCTTGTAAAGTGGAGCCTATCCATAATATACTCTGTATTTAACAATTGTAAAAACTGATCAATGATAGATTGCTTTTTCTCTTCAACCTTTATCTTTTTAGTGTCTGTGATTAACTTCCTCAATTGTCCTAAAAAGATCAGAGCTCGTTTTGACATCGGAAACTATTTTAAAACTCTAAATGGAACCAAAATTAGGTATTCCACATTTTCTTCATTTTTACCCTTTCATAAACAATTCGAAACACGTAATAAGGTTTATCCTATATATTACACCTTAGTCTTGTAATTTTTGCTTTTGCTAGTTGTACAAAGAGACTTGGATTTAGTTAATAATATATAGGCTTTTCTTCTATAAAGCGTCATTATGATCTGGGCATTCATTACTCTCACTTTGACTTTTTTTTCTTTTTTTTGTTATCTATAAGATGTTATAGGAAGATTTTAATTATGAGAAGATACTTTTAAATTATTTATACCCAGATTAACTTTTACTCGAGTCAAATAAGTTTCTTACGAGAGATAAAACTTTGGCCGTAAATTTTAAGCAGTTATATAAACGAATGAGGGTCGAACCTGCAATAAATGCCAAGTTATTTATAAATATAGCAGGTAATCGTCAGTGAAACTCACCGTCGTGTACAATAATTCTTTCAAAACTAGCAATGCCTATTGGTGGTAGCCCCACACGACCTCACCCAAAATTCTTCCTATTCATTTTTTTGAAATATATTATAGATGGTCCAAGTCGACGTCGTATTTGTATACAACTGCCTTTTTGAAAATTAGTATGAGCTTGCAGACCATTTAGGTTCTTTCCGCCGTTCGCTAACCGTCGGTGACTGGAAACACTGACCGGAAACACTGACCGGAATTCTACACTCTTTCGCTTACAGGTCTTCGAAATGCCACCTAAAACAGAAAAGCCACCGATTGAGGTGGTGAATATTGACAGCAGCGACGACGAGGAGGATGACTCCGTCACGACGGTCCAAAAATCCTCGAATCCAAAAGCGGCACTGAAAACTCAATCCACCTCGCAGCTGGTTTCTCCGGCCGATCAGAAACTCGAATTTCGTAGTTTCTGGAAAGCCGGACGCCTTGACGTGGCCCCCACCTCCAGGAAGCCTCTTCCTGTAGGTCAGTTTCGTCTTCCTTCAATTTGTTTGTTCTAGTGCGTCTTAACTGTACACGTAAATTTTCGGTTTCTAATTTTGCTGATTTACAGATGATTTGGAACACGCACGAGTTCATCCCAAGTTTCTGCACTCTAACGCGACTTCACATAAATGGGCATTTGGAGGTTAGCCTCTTCTTTTAAGAAGTATAAATCAATTGTTGAATTTGGTACTCGTTTTTTATCACTTCCTTCTTGTTTACATATCTCATCTTTTAATTGATAGCAATTGCTGAACTATTGGATAATGCTGTTGATGAGGTATAAATCGAGTTTTTTTTACATGCTTTACTTTATTTGATTAGTTTCTGTTTCTTATTAACTTGTCTGATCAATGTGTTCATGATAATGTTTTCATGTCTGCCCTTAATTCAGATTCATAATGGTGCAACCTTTGTGAAGGTCGACAAAGTTGTTATCGCAAAGGATAATTCACCTGCTCTGATTTTCCAAGGTGAGTTTGAAGATGAACTTGTTTTGTTTCTTTTTTAGATGTGCTCCATTTCTCGCTATAACAACATAACTTAAAATTTTGGGGAATGCTTTTTCAGATGATGGTGGTGGCATGGATCCTGCTGCTCTAAGGAAATGCATGAGCTTGGGTTATTCTTCAAAGAAGTCTAATACAACAATTGGACAATGTAATTTGTCTACCCTTCTTATTTAAAGATAGCTTTGAACAGAGATGTGTTAGTAATTCTTACAAACATATAAGTCTTCCTTCTTTTACCATTCTCCTAACTGTAGCTGGTTATTCCTAAAAGATTTATAGTTATTCATGACGAGCACACTATTAAGCAATGCCTTATAATGTTCAAGTTAAGGTAGATGAGACCATGGCATGTTGCAAATCCCTTTTCTTGGGTTCTTCACTTTGGTTATGCTGACAATTTTTTCAGTCTGTTTTACTTGCATTCTGCTTCTAGATCTTTATATGAATGAAAAGATATGTATGGTTGCAGATGGTAATGGATTCAAAACCAGTACCATGAGATTGGGAGCAGACGTTATTGTTTTCAGTCGTGCAACTCGTGGCAGGTAGGCTTTTCCCCTGATATTTGTTCATTTAGTGTAATTCAAAATTCAGTTCTGATTGACTTCACATCTGACAATTTGGGAATGTACTGGATAAAACTTTGCCTTATCTGAAGATCACTTATCTTTTGACAGATATTATTATTTGAAATCATTAATGATATATAGAAATTGTGATTTGGATTAGTTTCTCAGATATTCCTTATTCTTAAGTAGCAAGCGGATTTCTTTGTCATCCTTTAAGTTCTTGATATTTGAGCTGAAACGGGTTGGAGTATTGCTATGATCTGTATTTTATCTGGTTTTGAACTTTAGCACCTTTCTATTGACACCTATTCTATAGCAAGGCATTTCAGAGTGTTGGACTTCTATCCTATACCTTCTTGAGGAAAACAGGGCAGGATGACGTTATTGTTCCAATGGTATCTGTCCTCATGTTGGATAATTTTGAAGTCAACTCATCATCAAAACTAATACATTCATTATTGTCTCATATGTTCCTTTCTCGTTATTTTTCAGATTGATTTTGACATATCTGGCCATTGGGCGGAACCAATTATTTATAGCTCACAAGATGATTGGTCTTCAAACTTGAAAACAATCCTTGAATGGTCTCCTTTTACATCAAAGGACGAACTCTTGCAGCAGGTTGGTTGTATTGATAGTGATTCCATAACTTGTCACTTCTAGTGTATGATGTAGTTACCACTTGAAGGTGTTACTGCAGGGTGTAGTCATATAATGCTAAACTTTATTCAATGCCTTAAAAGTCTAATCTACCTGCATGCATAATTTCTGCTGACTAATAGTTTAAATAACTTCACCTATCGAGTTTAATTTACCTTCCTAGAATGCATCATTTATAACTTGATAGAAAAGTTGATATGTACAAAGTGGTTGATGCGCCTTTGCCTCTCACTGACCTAAATGAAACTTTAGAAGTCAAATGTTACTAGCACCCTTAATGTGTTCTTTACATTCCTGATGTCTTTTTGTAGTTTCTTGGGAATGCAATTTCTTGATCATAATTTCTACGTACAATTAATCACAAAAAAATGGGTTTGCACTGATGCCATCTCTAGCTTCCTAGGTTATTGTTGCATACCCACAAGATAATGCCTTTCAGAGTATTATAATTGCTGTTTTTAATTCTTAAGCACAACAGTATAAGAGTTCTAGTGTGTGGATGTTGTTCACTTCTTTTATTGCACCCTACACGTTATTTGCATTCCTGATGTCTTTTTGTAGTTTATTGGAAATACAATTTCATATGCTTAATTTTGCATACAAATAATCACCAAAAGGGTTTAGGTTGTTGCAATCTTTGGTTTCTTGGGATATCATTGTCTACTCAAAAGATAATGCCTTACAGACTATTTTAATCATTGTTTTTAAATCTTAATCACAACAGTATAAAAGTTCTAGCATATTGATGTTGTTTGCATTTTCTTTGATTGCACTGATTAGTTTTTGTTTACCAGTTTGAGGATATTGGACCACATGGTACAAGAATATTAATATACAACCTATGGTTGAATGATGAAGGTGTGTACGAACTGAGTTTTGATGATGATGATGAGGTATGTTGTGTTTGCTTTGATGTGTTATTAAATTTTGAACTATGTTCATGGAACAAATATATTTTTGTCTTGCAACATAACTTGATTAGTATGCTACTGGGGGCAAGTGACATCTAAATGTAACCAAAGACCTTTTTGTCTATGGGACATATAGTAGTCTCATTTTTTCCTATCTTTTTGCTAGGCTCTTTTCTTTAGTCTTTACTAGTTTCAAAAGCCTAAACATTAGAAATCAAGTAGTAGATTGAGTATCCTTGTTTTGATTTTTTATTTATCAGTTAACAGTAAACCTTAAAACAAAGTCATGTATTGTTTTGTTTTGTTTGGTGAATATTCTAGCATATATTGATGCTTCTCTTGTAAACTAGAACTAATTTATTTCTTGTGGTTTACAACTTCAAATATGTCTCGTGACATCTTTCTTTTTTCTTTTGCAATTTTCATTGTTGTGTTTGGCAACTTTGAGTCTTTTATCTCAACACGTTCTCTTGTGCACAATCTTGTGTATTGAAGATATACTGTATATCAAATGCCAAGGGTGTATTTGTACCTTAAAGTTTCACAAATAGTCTAAATAAGTCTCTACTGTTATCTTTGGTACCACTTTGGAAGTATCATAACGTTGAAGAAGATGCAAAAGTGGTAACAGAAATAATAGCAGAGACTTATTTAGACCTCCGGTGAAATGTTAAGGTAAAAATCACACCTTTAGCTAATGTCTTAAAAAGTCATTTTTAAGATTACTTTCGGCATTTGGTTGGTCCAAATTCCCTAGTTGTGCCATCACATAGGCTAAATTAATGATGTATATACCAAAACTGCTAAAAAATGAACTATTTTAGGATTTAAGGTGTTACTAGTATTATTTTGAAAGCATTAAGGTGTAATGTGAAACCATAAATAACAATAGGGACTAACTTAGACTTTTTAGAAGACGTTGGAGGAAATTCGTGCCTTTTGCCTATATCAAATAAAGACATATCTTTAACTCCATATATGGAAAAATTTTAACTATTGATAATAACAAATTTATGTTGAACTCATATATTGAGTTTTTATTTGTGACATGGAAATATTTATGGTTCCTCATTTATCTTTGACTTAGGATGTACGACTCAGGGATGAAGCTAGCTGTGGAGGCCAAATAAAACTACCCAAAAAGACTGTTGAGCTTCAGTCTCATATCTCCTACTGCATCCGCTATTCGTTGAGGGTAAGAATTCTATTTCATGTTTGCTTGTTTTCTTCTATTCTCTGTTAACATTTTTTGACCTGAGCAAACAATCTTCCTTTTGACTAGGCTTATGCATCAATCTTGTACCTAAGAAAGTTCACAAACTTTAGTATTATTCTAAGGGGCAAGCCTGTACAACAATTTTTTATAGCAGATGACTTGAAATTTGCTAAAACGGTAAATTACAGACCTCAGCTGGCAGTGACATCGAATGAGGTAAGATCACTGAATTTTATCCTCCATCTCCTTTTCTTAGAATCTTCTCTCTTTTATGTCTGTCATAATTTCACTGCACAATGCCACAAGCTGCAGTAATACCATGGGCTTTCATTTAATCCTTGTGGTAATTGATGCTTAAATGCTTATGCTAAAAGTCTTCCCCTTAGTATTGCAGTTAATCGTTTTCTCTTCCATCATTGATCAACAATTGCCTCATCTTTCTAGCCTGTTATGTAACACGTAGTCGTGATTATTTTATAAGTTATGTTAAAGTGTAC
The DNA here is from genome assembly GCA_029829435.1 of Erythroxylum hondense. Classification (NCBI taxonomy): domain Eukaryota; kingdom Viridiplantae; phylum Streptophyta; class Magnoliopsida; order Malpighiales; family Erythroxylaceae; genus Erythroxylum; species Erythroxylum hondense. Next base: position 47,262,364 of record JANKYF010000224.1, on the reverse strand, counting down.
CAATATCCCATGTCGACTAAAAGTGAGAGCCCGAAAAGCAAAGGCTTGGACAATCCTCCTCCCCTTAAGGTGACTATTGTAGTGGAGTTAGGTCCAGTTTTATTATGATATCAGACCCATTCCTAATTTGATGTTGGGCCTTCCACAAGTATTCAGGTGGGCCACTCATAGCTGTTCAATTCTGAAAACTTTTTGAACCAAATGTCTATTCCTAGGCATGAAAAGAGCGTGTTAAAGTGTATCAGTATCCCACATCAATTATGAAAACAGCTTAACAAGCCTTATGAGGCTTAGGTAATCCTCTCCTATTAAGGTGCTTTGGAGGGTGGAGTTTTGTCCAGTTTTATCAGGCTATTATAGATGGATAACACATTTAGCACAAGTTATGAACAATGTACAAGACAATCGTAAATTTGTAATATGGAACTTTAACGGGGTTTATAAATGATTGAAATTCCTTTGAGATGCGAAGTAATGATAAGAAGCATTTAGAATTCCTGAAAGTGGATTGACAGGCAGGAATTTGTTCACGGTCGGGTCACACCTTGCATATAGCGATTGATATGAAGTTGCATTTTGCAACTTTTGTCTCATTGATGTACCATTGAAAGTCAAATGCGTTATTTTAAGAAAGCTGATGCTGTTGCAGTTTCAAAATGTCTAACTTGTATCCTTGAGCAACATATGACAAACATTTCATTTATATATTGGGAAGAAAGCAATTTGTGCTGTTACATGTCTAACAACCAGTACTTTGTTCCTTTTTTTTTTTTTCAGTCAGTCAGTACATACTTTTTTCAACATATATTGTTTCCAAGGAATAATTAAACACTCGTGCGGTATCACTTTCACATTTTCAATTTGCTTATAGAATTTCTCTGTGAAATTCTAAAAGCTTAAATGCTGGTTGTCTATTGGACCAAAGTATTTGAGTTTTTCATGTGGAACTATTTGACCTGAAAAATGTATGTTTTCTCATCTCTCCTGCCTCTATTTGGGGCATTTAAGGCTACTGTGGAAACAACCATTGGATTCATCAAAGAGGCACCTTCTCTATCGGTTTCTGGATTCAATGTGTACCATAAAAATCGCCTAATCAGGGTAAATTCTGATACTATGTTGGTTTTATGCTTTTAAAATAGGAACATAGATATCTCAGGCTTCAAATTGTATATATAATTTTGATTTGGATGATTGTTGTTGCTTAGCAATTTAGATGCTTTCTGATTGCTTCCTGCATTTAGTGTCCTTGATGACTTGGGTAAAGTAAATTAGCAACATGTTACTGACATTAATTTTACTCTTTACCTTACTGCAGCCTTACTGGAAAGTCACTGGTAGTGGTCATTCAAAGGGATTTGGTGTTGTTGGTATTTTTCTTTCTTCTCGAGATTTCTGTTATCTTTTTTAATGATTTTTCAGTAAAATTGTATGCATGTACTACTTCACTTTATGCTACAGGGGTTCTTGAAGCCAATTTTATCGAACCAGCACATGATAAGCAAGATTTTGAAAGGTCACCACTCTTTATACGGCTGGAATCTAAACTGAAGCAAATACTGATGGAATACTGGTTTGTAACTGTTTGCTAACCTCTTTAGACAAAGACTCCATTTTTTCCTCTTTTCAGATGGTATATATTTATCAGAACATAGAGTGTGAATCAAAGCCATGTTTGAATGGAACCTTCTCGTAAAAGTATTTTGATAAGGTTTTCGGTGATTTAAGTAGATGCTATTTAAACAGTTCCTTTTCTATCCATATCAGTATTTCGTATAGAGGTTATTGTGTTAGCAATAGTGTCCCGGAGAAAGTTTTTCAGGGAAAACCTTTCCCTACCAAAGTTCTTGTAGTCTGGCAAAGGATATTTAGCCACCTTCTCTCCCATTCCCTACTCTTGTCAGCCCCTCCACGTTATGAGATGATATTTATAGTTCTTTCCTTTCATTTGTAAAAACTTGACATATAGTTGTGTTTCCTTTATTTGGTTCCCATCCACACAACTGTAGCTTTTTCATGCATGTTTCCTATTGAAATTCATATAACATTTTTAACTTGCAACAGATATTCTGCCTTTTTCCATTTTGTATGTTAATCTCAAGTAAGAATGGTGCCTACTATATAACAGAGGTAATATGCATAAAGGAGGTTTCAAAATTTTATCCATTCTGTGAAATACTAGCAGAAAAGAAATAATCTCATTCACATCCTCGTAGGTTACAGCTATAGTCAATATATATACACTTGTCTATACTAAATAAAGGATCAGATTTCCTAAGATACATGGAAATCTATATCTTATCCTAATCCCTAGAAATCAGGGATTTATATGATTTCTATAGCTATACAATCTTCTAGATAATACTGCAGATTCTACATATTCTGCATAATTCGACACATTCCATTCATGGTTTGCTAAAGCTAAGATCACAGAGCAAAGATGTTTGATGTGCATGTCAGACATCTTCTATATCTGGCACACTTATGATGTGTCAAATGTTAAAAGTGTGATGCAGATTTTCTTATTATTATTATGAGCCAATATTTATGCAGGATAAACAGAAGGAAAGATCCACACACTCATAAAATCACTTTTATGTTATCTCTGGAAAAAATTTGAAAGCTAATGTGAGAATTTTTCCAGGAACAAACACTGCCAGTTAGTTGGGCATCAGCCACCTGGTTCAAGAAACCATTATGTGCCAAAGGAGCATGGTGCTAAATTTCAGAAGCAGTTGCCTTCTGACCAGCATGATGTTAGTCTTTCAGCTGATTTCCAAGGAGGGAATCTAGATCAAGGCAACTATCTTGCAGAAGAACCACCGATAGGTTTTGCAGCTGTAAGAACCATAATCCTTTTGTACTGCACAGCTGCCTCATTGATTCCTATCGTGCATCTGATTACTATGAATATCTGGCTCAAATACACGGAATATGATCTGCAACTCCGTGGTGTTTGGGCATACCTTGAGCTTGTAGAGATCAAGGTTCTGAAAAAATTAATTTCCTCTAATTATCTACCATTCAATTCAGACAAGGGTGGCTTTTAACTTTTTGGTGCCAGTCAAGAAGTACCTGCTTTAGGATTTTGGTATATGAACAAGTTCTAGTTGTATATGTTAATGCATGAGAGCAGGAGAGAGAAAGCGGCCCCTTGAAATTGTCATTTTTTTCCAACTTTTCTTTGATTTGTATAAAGTCAGGTTGGCAATTACAGATGCAGAATTCCAAAGGGATTTGTTATCTCATAGTCACTTCATTTTATCCCAGAGGACAACATATGTGTCCGATTATTTATCTTCTAGATTTCTGTGTGTGCACTTCAAATTTTTCATTTTTCTTCATTTCCTGGCAGGGATCATCTGTTGAAGTCATATCAGAAAATATAGGGTCCATGTCAGTCGAACAGATTTGTGACGAAAACTTGAAACTTTTCATGAGGTACTTGCTATCACTTAATCATTTAGTCTTGACCATTTTCACCTACAAATAAAAGGATTCCTATGGTTGAGCAAAGACTAAAGCAGCAGCGAACACCAATCAAATTGTTGAGCTTGGACAAGTGCTTCAATTTCTTCCTCTTAATTATTTCTCTGTATCTAATATAGATACAAGGAAGTAATGTCAACTTGCTGGTTAAAGGCAGTTGATTGTCTGGCTTTTATCTGTGCTTTTGTATTGAAGTGCAACAATTACTATCGTCTACAGGTGTGAAGAACACGATCAGAAGGAGACTGAATTGAGAAAGACGGTATGTGTAATTAGTTGTAAAAGTCTGTTCTTTGCATGTTCAAGTACTCACTCGGCTTCTGGATTGGGAAACCAGATTGAGGAATTGGAAAAAGAGTTGAAACAAGCCAAGATGAAGTGTGCCCAACTTTCTGCACACTTGGAGACTAGAAAAAAGCAAAAGATAATGAAACAACAGACAGAAAAGGTATTGTGATAAGTACAAGATTTCCAAATTTCTGAGTTCATTAACTTGGCAGGATGAGTAGAGCAAGCAGCTTTGTCCATCCAATCTGTGGAAATATGCAGCCATTCTAATGAACTGTGTATGCAAGTTATCTGTTCGTTTGCTAGTCGCCTTGGTTCATCAGGTCCTTGAATATAGTAATATTAGCTAGTACAGACCTGAAGATGTACAGATTTTGGCCCTGTTTGGCAAACAGCTGATTGCATTAGCTGATAGCTGATTCTATTAGCTGTTAGCTGATAGCTGATTCTATCAGCTGATTTGATTAGCGGATTGCATTAGCTGTTTGGTAGAGATGTTTGGTAAAATTAGCTGTTTAATATTAGCTGTTTATGTGTAAAATGACTTATAAGGACATGACTTTAAAAAAATATATAAGGGTATGAATATTTTATATCTTAGT
>JANKYF010000224.1:47246578-47257885 GCA_029829435.1 Erythroxylum hondense | reverse complement strand
GCTGATCAGCTAAGTTTTTAGCTGATCAGCTATTCTCCAAACACCCCCTTTATATTGAACTTAGCTGATCAGCTATTCTCCAAACACCCCCTTTATATTGAACTGAGTAGTTATCATTTCAATTCAATTATCATGTCAGTAAAGTTTTTCAATTGGTCGACCGAATTCAGCCACTAAACAAATCGATTGTCAATAATTTACAACTTTCATTAAAATTTATTTAATTAAATATAAATTCAAAAAATCACCCTCTTGCTCTTGTGTCATGAATTAAATTTGTGAGCTTAACTAGAGTAATTTCCAACATTTTCCATTACGACATTAAGAGAAAGGTCGGGAGATTTTATTCCAAAAGTGAAAAACTGGTCTTTAGGGGGACCATTGTGTGATAAAAATCAGGGGCACCGGCTTGGATCAGTTAAACGGTAAACGGCACCGTCCGTGTCGAAGGTAAACTACATGATAGTTATAGTCCTCCGAGTTGGCTAAACACTGTAGTCTTCGTTCTTTTCTTCTTCATTCTAGATAGAGTTTGTAGTCACTGAAAATCGAGGAATAGGAATCATCGGCCAGAAATTCGATCCCGTGAATAGAACGAGTGGACGCTGAAATCAGTCCATTATGAGGAAACGAGATTTGGCTATTCTCATGCTCTGCGCATTCGCCATTTTCTTCTCTCTCCAGGTTGGTCTCTTAAACCCTAGAAGCTGAAGAATGTCTCCTTCTGCGATTTCATTTTTCTGATTCCATGGTTTGTTCTCAGCACGAGGGTGATTTCCAGTTTAGAGAGGCGTGGTTTCATCTTTTCGACGATTACCCAATCAAATACGAAGCCGAACGCCTCCCTCCTGCTATTGTCTCCGATCTTAACGGTGATGGCAGGAAAGAAGTTCTTGTCGCCACTCACGACGCCAAAATTCAGGTCGATCTCTATTGATTTCCATAATTTTGTTTATTTTTATGGCTTTTGATAGCTGTTTCTCTTTTTTTTTGTAATTAATGTATATTAGATTTTGGAGCCGCACTCGAGGCGAGTGGACGAGGGTTTCAGCGAAGCGAGAGTGATTGCTGAGATCTCACTGTTGCCTGACAAGGTCCGTGTTGCATCTGGTAGGCGTGCAGTGGCTATGGCCACTGGTGTTATTGATAAAAGTTATAAGCAAGGACAGCCACTGAAGCAGGTTTTGGTGGTTGTTACTTCGGGTTGGTCAGTGATGTGCTTTGATCACAACCTCAAGAAGCTCTGGGAGAAGAATCTGCAGGTTTGTGGTGATGTTATTCTGTCATGGGATTTGCGCATTTTGTAGTTTGTGCTAACTTTGGTGATTCATTTTGTATGCAGGAGGATTTTCCGCATAATGCACACCATAGGGAGATTGCAATTTCAATAAGTAATTACACCCTGAAGCACACAGATACAGGATTAATTATTGTTGGTGGGAGAATGGAGAAACAGCCTCATGTAAGTTTTTTTGTTTTCCTTACTCTGGATACTGGTGTGTACTTAGCCACAAAGTTTATAGACTTGGAATGCAAATTTGACTGTAAGCTTTACTCCCTGCATTTATCTTTTTTTTAGCCATTTGAACTTAGCACGAGTTAAGAGAAACTTAGGCTGTTTATTCCTCTGTGTTCATCCCTCTCAAATGGGTAAATAAGTTATCTGGTTTCAGAAATTCTTCACTCGTTACATGCTAGCTTGAGGAATAGATGGAAATGGCCTTTGAGAGCTTTTGCTGTGCAACATTTCCTCATATATAAACCATGTCGCACATTTGATGTTTTCAACTGTTTTGATTGCTGAACTTGAATAGAGTTTGCTGTTAAATTCCCTTTTTTATTTTCCTTTTCCTGTTTTCTTGGTTTCATACCAATTTTTCTACTGTATCTGTTACTAGTCAGATTTTCTGTACTCATTGTGGTTCATGTGCGAGCTGATGGTAATCAAACTACCTAAAAATGTGTCAGTTCCTGGATGCGACTAATGTTTTATGATCCAAGCACGCCCTCATAACTAATTGATGGTCTTTTGTGTATGTTGGCTGCCATTTCAGCTTTACTTGGATCCCTTTGAAGAGATTGGCATAGCTGAGAAAAATGCTGAGTTGCATAGAAGAAGTGCAAGTGAGAAAGAGGTGCATCTGCTTCCGTTTTAGTTATACATCTTTTGGCAGCTAAGTATTATCACCTGGGAGTACAAGGCATGCAAGTTTCTGAAACACTCTTGATCATGCTTTGAACTATTGAACAAATGTTGCATAAAATTTTCTTATGCACTTTTGATTCTAATATGACCTTATCAAGTATTTGGTTCCCTTTCATTAAAGTGCACTGATTATCCTCTTGTCCAATGCCTGACTGATAGTACCAGGACGAACGAGTTGATGTCATTTGTTTCTTTTGTTTTTTTAGAAGTGGAATATTTAGCGGTCATTTTGTTCTTAACAGGCCTCAGAGAATTCTGGATCTGTGGATCTACGTCACTTTGCCTTTTTCGCATTTGCTGGTCGAAGTGGTGAACAGCGCTGGAGTAGAAAGAATGAGGTGGGATTTATGTGTTAAACTTGCAGTTCATCCTGTTTGCACTTATGTTTAGATTTGGATAATAAGGTCTTGATGGCAAGTATGTTATCATGTACGAGGAATTTTGCATTGTTTCAATAGTTAAATGAAATATGCAATGAACATTTGCTTGTAGGAATTAGAAATTAGTGTATTATGTGAAATAGTTGTGTGTAGACAAATGAATGAGTACATGTTACAGTGAACAAGCACTTCGTGCAATATTTTTTCACTGGAAGTTATCTTTTTGTGCTAGTATCTAATTAATGAGAATTCCTACAGTGACAAATTATAGCATTGCTACCTTTAGTGATATCATTGTCTTCTGTTTTATTCAACATTTTGGCGATGCAGAATATCGAAGAGCAATCTTCAGATGGATCTCACTTAATTCCACAACATAACTACAAGCTTGATGTGCAGGCTTTAAATACAAGACATCCTGGAGAGGTATGCACTGATGACATTTCAAATTCAAAAGCTTTGCTTATGTAATTTCTTAAGGATTGTATGACATCAAATTCATGTCAGTGATAATTAGCTCTATAATCATTTTTCATAAGATTGATAGGAAGTCAATAACAAGTCATTGCAGCAGCTGTGCTTGTTAGGGTTGTTTTCACCATTTTATCCTTTTGCAGTTGTAATTCATTTTTTTAATTCATTTTTTTTCCAAGTATATACTCCTGAACAGCTTATTTGATTCATTTTAAGTCTTTCTCCTCTGCAATTAAGACCAACTCGCAAAAGCTGTTATTGGGAGAAGTGGGTTGTGGGGATGAGGATGTTCTATCCAGCTCTGTTAATCTTTTCTTCCATGTGCTTGCTAATTGCATTATTGCTCTCTTCAAAACAAAAGCTTGCTTATGCAAATTGAACATTAGTTTGAATGCAGAGAATTCAGGGAATCAATTCTGGGAGTTATGCCACACCACTGGGTAAGCATTTCAGAACTACTCTTTCCATGATTCAGGTAGTATAATTAAGATTGTTAAGAGTGAATTTGGGTGCTTCAATGTCTATGTCAGGATAGGAGAGAGGACACCATCTTGCAGCTGGCGCACTTCAGGCGTCACAAAAGAAAAGCATTGAAAAAAGCACCTGGAAAGACTACAAGCTACCCTTTTCACAAGCCTGAGGAGAATCATCCTCCTGGGAAAGATTCAACCAAAAAGATTTCAAATTTGATTGGAAAAGCTGCTAAATATGCTGGCTCAGCAAAATCTAAAAAGGTAAAATCTACTGAAATATATTTGTGCAGTTTGTGGAAGAACCATTTCAAGTCCTATCAAATATATGAGATAAATGTGTTTATAGTTTGTGGGTCTGGTTCATTTTATACCATTTGGATTTTGGACCAATAACTACTTTCTGAGTTATAACGATCATCTTCAAGAATGGGTACATTCTCACTGTTTTGGGTACAATTCAATTTGTTATTGGTTAGGGAGAAAAATAAATTCTGAGAAGTTGTAGGAACTCCCTAAACCTTGCTGGGGGTTGAGGTCTTCAGAGCTGTGGGATATGACTTGTGGAATTTTCCAATGTGAATCTATCTTATAGATTTCAAGTCTTCTGTTTGATGTGTTGCTTTGCTGTTACAGGCATTACCTTATATTCCAACCATAACAAACTACACTCAGCTATGGTGGGTTCCTAATGTTGTCGTAGCTCACCAAAAAGAAGGGATAGAAGCTGTTCATTTAGCATCTGGTCGCACCATTTGCAAGGTAACTCTTAAGCCAGGTGATGCTTTTTCATTTTGTTAGACTATTCAATTGGCAATTTGTTGGACCATTTCTTGTTAAAATCACCTAATTGGGTTGGGAAGGTCAACATACGTCAAAAGTTATGTTAATGTTTTATCATAATACTAAAGATGGTGGTTTTTATCAAAAGTATTTTGTGTGAAAACGCCTTATTAGCACTTATCCTGCAGCACAATTTTCATTCAATGCCAAATTTTAGTATCCCTTGCAATTGCTGTTATTTGACTGTGTGTTCACGTCATGTCCAATACTGCATGATTCATTGCCAAACATACTGAAAATTCACCACTTCAACAGCTTCATCTCCAAGAAGGTGGGCTTCATGCTGATGTCAATGGAGATGGAGTCCTTGATCACGTTCAGGTAAATTGAATATGCTTTTTGACTCCCAAATCTGTACTTATTTCAATTAAAATTGCAATAGCAACTCTTTAATAGGATTTGTTTCCCAGATCTTAAATTAATGGTGCACTCTCTAACATGGGACAGTGGAAACTGATCCTTTCATTATGCTAAACTTAGAATCACTACTATTTGGTCTTGTTTATTGTGATAAGCACCATCTTTAAGTAGAAAACCATCTAATTTTTCTTCCCCACATTTTTGTTCAAGTCTTTGTGTATGAGATTCAAAAGTTGGATAAGATGATGTTACCTTTGTTGACGTTATTGTCGTTCTCATGTAAAAGCATAAAGCAATATGTTTTCCTTCCAAAAATGGTTGGGAGTTTTGGTGTTAATTGGTAATAGAAATATTTCATTTTCTTCCTATCAGGCCGTTGGTGGAAATGGAGCTGAGCAGACTGTTGCTAGTGGATCCATGGAAGTGCTGCGTCCCTGTTGGGCTGTTGCAACTTCTGGTGTGCCAGTGCGTGAGCAACTCTTTAATGCTTCCATCTGTCATCATTCCCCATTTAACTTGTTTCAGCATGGAGAGTTCTCAAGAAATTATGGTCAACTTTCTGATGTGTCTGCTTTAGAGGTGGCAACACCCATTCTCATACCAAAAAGTGATGGCCATAGGCATCGCAGGGGGAGTCACGGAGATATTGTATTCTTAAACAATCGGGGGGAGGTATGACTTTAACTAGACCTTGTCTCATGATATTATAACAATAGAACTATATCAACATGTATTTGCTTTTACTCACTCAACTTTTGTAGTGAGTTTGGAAATTTGCAGACAATGTCTGCTCGACAGAATAGTTACCATATTGTTAGAAATGTCAAATTTCTCTGTGGAAAACCCGTATGGTTCTGTTGGAAAAATAGCTTATGAGATTGACGGAACAAAATTATTGCATTCAGTAGCATTCATCGCATAGAATAATTGTCTTCATCGTCTATTGTACAGCCTTGAGCTGCAAGTGTGGTGTGATAATTGTGCCTGATAAATGTTTCAGGTGACTTGTTACTCTCCTGGATTGCATGGCCATGATGCCGTTTGGCAATGGCGGCTCTTCACAGATGCTACATGGTCAAATCTCGCTTCTCCATCTGGAATGATGGAAGCTGGGACAGTGGTTCCCACTTTAAAGGTTTTTTCTTTGCGGGCACGTGACAATCAACAAATGATCCTTGCGGCAGGACATCAAGAGGCAGTGGTGATATCTCCTGGGGGAAGTATACAAACATCTATTGATCTTCCTGCACCTCCCACCCATGCATTGATCTGTGACGATTTCTCTAATGACGGACTTACTGACCTCATTGTCATGACATCTAATGGGGTGTACGGGTTTGTCCAGACCAGGACGCCTGGTGCTCTATTCTTCAGCACTCTGGTAGGCTGCCTACTTATTGTCATGGGCGTCATCTTCGTCACTCAACACTTGAACTCTATGAAAGGGAAGCCACGGCTTGCATCATGAAAACGACCTGTTTATAGCTGATGATGTACAATTAACTGAAGAGAACATCTGTGAAGCAAAACCAGTGGCATCTGTGATTTTCGAGATGTTTAAAGCTGAAAGATCATGGGATTAAGTTGAAAGGGATTTATAGGATGCTTGAACTCAGATCAGGCTTTAAGCGAGGACCATGGTCTCTGAAAAACTTTTGATCTGAATTGTTATACGAAGCGGTTCTTTTCTCACTTGATGGTTGCGTTCTGCCTTGTAGAACTAACATATATTGTTGAGGACTTCAGAACTAGCATATACCGTGTACCAAGAATAACAAAGCTCTGTAACTTTTGACTCCCGGAATCTCATGATTTTAGACAAAAGTGACATTCGGACCGGTTCAACTTGTAAGAATCTTGTGACACAAAAGTTATTTTCGGACCATTCTTATTAAGTTGGTAGATATGCAAACAATAGCAGGCCCTGGCTATAAAATTAGAGACAGTCCACGCATTGGAGTCAAAAGAGAACACAAAGCCAAGCGAAGAGAGGGCACAACTTGCGAAAAGAGAAGGGGATTGATGGTATTATATAATATAAGAATATGAAAAAGGTAAACGAGAAAAAGTGTGATATTTTTGGGCGGTGCATCGCTTTCACGGTGCGGTGAGCATAATATTGGATGCTAGCCTATTCCCTGCTTGCCTAATCGAGGCAATTCCCAACTCCCAGCAAACACCCCTTCACTAGTCACGGTAGCTCTCTCATTCCGAGTCTTTAGTTTGCCACCAAAATCCTATGCGATTAGTAAAACATTTAAAGAACTCAAAGTTTAGCAACGATTTGGGTCACAAGGTCCTTGTACAAACTCGTTGATTTAGCATGAATATGTATAAACTTATCTGCTGCCACTTCGTTTTATTGTTCTAGTAAACATTTCAAATGATATTTATTAGACTTGTACTATCATATCGTATCATATCATTTAGCTCACTCGATCTCAAACTTAGGTTAAGAACTTTAATCTGAGCAACAACAAAAAAAAAAAGGCTCTTTTCAGTTTTAGGTTGTAATGCTAACTTTGTCAGAACTGGGAAAATAGAGGACAATTAAATCCTTTTCCCTTCAAGTTTTATTCATAAATTCACTCAATTAGTTTATAATTTATAAATACATACACTGGACTATCAATCGGGTAGCCCTCTTTGCTCTACTAAACTGTGTTATCTTTAGATAGTGATAAATGCTAATATCGGAAAATGCATCCAAATTAATTAAAACCTTGCAATTAAACACATCTTCTTTTCTCCTCATACATGATCTATGATCACTTCATCATAGTATTTGGTTCAAGTGAATTGGAGGCCAAGACGATAAAGTCAACTAAATACATAGCGTCTCAAAAAAGGTTTTTTCATCTAATAAGCACTTAGTTGTCTTCTCTGCTATAATTACATCATAATGGCGAATTAGGCACAAAAGGATGGCCAAGTTAGTGGTCCTAAACCATCAAAACTAGATACCTAGGCTTGATTATTACAGTGGAGATAATGACTGCAAGATCACGTGCACAAGCATACTATATCTTCATTCATTAAATATTTTTCAATCTGTAACAGAGTCGTAAAATAATACTATTTATTTTTTAATTAAGGGCAAAGTGGACGTTAGGCCAGGAGTAGGTAGCCATAAAAATGGGTTGTTCCATGAGGACGTGACCATAGCTTTGTTGATGTGAACTTTGATCAAAATAAGACAGCACTCCAAATACCCAAATTATGATCAAAATGGTAAAGAAACACTTCCCCAGGAATTTCGAGAATTCCCAAAACTAGTTGCTGAGAACGTGCTAATGCACCCCAGAACTCTAAGATCAGATTTTGTTGAACTGAAACATGCGAATTCATGAGCTCCAACTCCAAGCCCCGATAACATCTAGATAAGGTGTAATCTTCTAACTGTACCCCTTTGTTGACAATTATCGTCTGTTTGTTTGTTTTCTTTCTGGTCCTTGCACATAAAAGAGAGAACAAGAGTGACTAGAACATTGAATCAGTCAGGTCTTCCTTTTTGGTAAGCATTGAATTTGTCACCTTCTTCATCACATCACCTTGAGTGTGTAGTTGCTCCACCTAACAGTTGTTACTGTGATTGACGACATGAACCGAAATAGACAACTCGTGGCTGCAATATTCCACTGTATGCGATGAACCTATGGTTATCGTAATTATATTTGCATTGCTCCTACATCAAATGTTTTTAGCAAAAGGTTACTTAAAACTTTGGTTACACTTATTGTTAAATTTTTATATAATTGGGCCTAAATAAACTGAGTACATACAAGCTCAAAAGAGGTTCCATCCTAAAATCAATTGATATTAGGAGGAGTAACTCATTAAGCTTATATGCATGCTTAAGGCCATTTATTCTTTCGATGTGGGACAAACTCTCACTTATATTTCAACACTTATCAAAATAATCACTTCTTTATTTGTCAGGAATCTCAATTTTAGTTTTCACTAAACTCGAATACAAACAATTTAGAAAGAACAAGTAGGCATATTATTAGAACTATTACTCATTAGCACAAACAGTTACCAACTGTATATATCGTTACAATATGACCATATATACCCCTTCTCTTATAACTTCTTTAATTAGCTACTGTGTAGTATTTGTAGCTGTTGAGTTGTGAGATGATTATTTTAGAAAAACTGCATGTTATACCTATCCCATATTCACGTTCTTAAAATCATTGATTCAGCAATTATGTGATATTATATATATAAACCAATTAACATGTTACTTACAGCGTTTGCCCTATGGAAGCGACCATTTCCATTAGCTTATAGGCATTAGGCACCATGAAAATCAAAGCTAGTTTCCAGCCTAATTTAGGGTTTCAATGAACAAATAAGAAACTAAAGGTGTACAGATAAGAAACTATATTCTCTTTTTACCTTAAAAGTGTTAGAATTTGTCACTGGCCCTCACTACTTAAGGAACCCTGCTGAGTTTACTAACGATAAGAGTTATTGCATATGAACGAAGGTACGTACTGCTCGATTAAATGATTCAACAACTGAGACAAGTGAATAATGAATTTCAATCATGTTTTGAGAATAAACTGCGGTTAAGATAAGACTTAGGACTTTGTTTTATAATTGTTATGTACAGTCTATGCCAGCAACCTGAACAAAATTTATAAATGATCCTGACGAAGGTCATTTTTTAATAAATTTCAAGTTAATGATTTCGTTTATTGAAAGATTAAAGGAATGTGCTAATTTACAGAATAATGTATCCTTGATTTTGCAGTCACCAAGCTCGATATGCCCTAGCGAGACGACCCTAGGAACGTTTAGGGGTTGTCAAAAGCTAACTTGACATTCTTGAGAGAGAACCGCATACATGGTAGGCACTTGATGAATTATAGATCAGTTGAAACTTTAGCATGACGACTTGTTTCTTTGGAGTATAATTAACTGTATACAGCTACATATAATCCAATCTTCTCTTTGGAATCTGATCAGGAAATTATCAAACTGAATTGATCACTAGTGGGATCTCAACTGGGCATGAATTGGGTCATTGTCAAAAGTTGTGGTTCATAGAGCTCCCCAGATAAGTTGCAAAATGATGAACTAGGGTTTCTCTGAAGGTGACATTTTGTCTTTATTTTGGTGTAGGTAGATGATTGTTTTGTGTAATTTTCGAAGTGTTCCGAAATGCAAATGGGTCCTAATATGACAAAGGAGTGGTAGGCCACTACGTACACTATCCCCTTAAAAAGCACATGCACGGCTGCACGCGCGTTTTTGTAGCGACAAGCCACAATTTAATGGGCAGTGGGCACTGTCATGATTAATAAGGCAAAGTGCTGGGGAAGCGTTTCGAAGAAACTCACATATACAACAGTTGTACATAAAATCTTGGATCAGGGGCTATTTATATAATTATTCTTCTAATTATTTTATTAAAATTTTTAGTATAGAGTAAAGTCCACTAATAAGAATTAAGCTTGGATCGATCATTGTCAAAATAACTAGCTTTTACCACTTAAATCTATTAACATTTTCATGTTTAGTTAATATGAGATCTAACAAAACGTATTCAGATAATTAGTAAGAGCTAAGGATTTTGAAAAAAAATTTGAAAAATGAAAATGATTCGTTTAGTATAGCTCACTATTACAAAATGTTCAAAATAAGCAAAAAGAAGTTGTGAACCTAGTCTATAACTTTAAAGGTATTTTTTCATATGAGTTCAAAGCAAGGAACTTTTTGTAACCTAATTCTGAAAAATTGATGACAAAAAGCATTGGTGAAAACACCTTTTAGGTTAGGGAGACAGCAGATGCTATCAGCAGAGGTAGTATCAACGATAAGAGGCAAGTGTTCCTGCCATAGTGCAAATCCTCTTAAATTCCTTCTCCAACCTCCATACTCCATAGGTTCAGATACACGAGCATTAGTTAGCAGACATAATCTCAGCCGAGAGTATAACGAGTGATCTATTAATGGGATGATATCCAACTAGTTGTCAAACCAAACCCAAGTTTCCCAACCATTGTTTATGTAGCCTTAAGGGTTTTGAAAATTGATTGATCTCTTTCCACATTTTGGACCAAAAGTTAAAGAAAAGAGTCATCTTGCACCCATTAAAGGGTCATTACCATTGATTCTACTCAGCCACTGCCTTTTTCTCTTCTTTTCTTTTCACTATTTGAGAAAAGCATGGAACTGATCGAATCTAGACAAAGACAACCAAGCCCTGATTCTAAAGGGATCCCATGTCAACAAGCACATTCAACATTAATTACATGCGATGCGAGCTTAGATATCTATCATCAGCTTCTCCCACTTCACTTTCACCAGAGTATGGCCTTGTCTGTCAAACAACAAATTACATTAACTGTTAGCTGATTCTATTAGTGGTTAATTGATAACTAATTATATCAGCTAATTTAACTAAAGAATAATATCAGTTATTTAATAAAGATATTTGGTGAAATTAGTTGTTTAGTATTAGCTACTGATGTGTAAAATGATTTATGAGGGTCATTTAAAAAAATTATAAGTGCGTGAATATTATATTTCTTAATATTTTGTTAAATATTCTTATAAAAATTTA
>JANKYF010000224.1:47060740-47077185 GCA_029829435.1 Erythroxylum hondense | reverse complement strand
TTTATTTCTTAATGTTTTTTACAAACTAATCACTATTAATAGTAATGGTAATCATTCTTTCCTCTTAACCAATTATCATAATTATGATGATAATATCTATTCTTATTCTTTACTATATTTATTCTCATTTTTATGACTATTCTTCTATGTGAACCAACCGCTCCTTAAACTTCTATTTTGTCGTATCTTTGATATTTGTATTAGGAGTCTGATGTCTTTCCACACTTAAAACCAGTGCAATTTTTTTTTTTTTTGACTTAGCAATCTGTTCCATTGTTATGAGATCATCGCCAATTAGCTATTGAAATTTTACTATCCACTAACAATTGAATGTATATCTCGCAATTCTCTACGTTAATTTGAATTCTATAACATCTAAGGGTTTCAGGTTGTGTGACCAATTAGAAAGTCTAAATTATACCTAAACATTTTTATGACAACGACTTTATTAACATATCATCAACTGAATCATTTAAAGTGTGAATCTTTTTTAACAAGATCGGATAAGATGCAATCATTTTTTTGATCTTGTGAAGCTTCACATTCATCACCATAGTCCCCATCTATCTACCATGCTCCTAATTTTTCTTAATTTTCTAAAAGATAGTTGCATCCTCATCACTAATAGTAAGAGTATACATGATCTAGTCTCTCTAGCCATATCTCATTGGTTACTTGATGGTTTATCTCACTGTATCCTTAATTATATTATCCAAATATTTTCTTCATGACACTATTCTATCTCTTGAATTAGAATCTTTAACCTCCTTATATATATGTTTCATGATATTATAGTACCACTTGTACCATCTTTGAACCACTACTACTCACTTTTGATCATGTTATGATCTTTCTATATGTTTGTCTCAACATATCTCGATTCCCAGACACCCTCTAAGCGTATGAAACTTAAAAAAGTATACCTTCTTTTATTTTTCGTCCTCCAATATAATCCCCTTATGAAGTTTTGTCACCTCTTTTTCGCCAAGAAAATTCACCAGCATATACCATATTATTGAGATACTAATTGCATTAATACTAATTGTTATGCAAACGAAAGAAATACAGGAAGAAATTACATAAAGTAAAGACAAATAATTTTTGTGATTTGACTAATGCGTAAGCTAGCTACGTCTATGGGTAAGAAGATAGGTTTCTTTTATTACTATGATAAAGACAATATAAAGAGAACAGTTGTTAACAATCTTCTCAATGTCCCAAAATTTTTACCTTATAAAACCCTAATCAAGGTATTTATAGGCTAGGGTTACATTTAAGAAGTTTAAATAAAGTGAAACTTTATTTTCAATAAAATCCTAAGGTTATTGAAACCCTACTTTCCAAAAGTGTAAAGTTATGGAAACTCTATTTCCACATATTTCTAGCAACCGTGAAAAACTTTTTCTATAAATCTTTAGGAATCATATCATGAGTCTGGTGCCTATCTTATACTTAAAACCACTACCAATTTTTTTAACTTAAAAATCTCCCTAACCTATACAAGACTAACACCATTCAAATATTCTTGTTTGACGCTAGCGAACTCTTGGAATTTACTATTCACCAAAAATTCAAGGCATATCTCATAGTATGAATACACTCACACGTTCTTTTTCTATTTCTCATAAAATATTTTCATAAGATTAATACAAGGTCTCTAAGATTCAAACCTGAATTGTTTTATCTAAAACATATTTCACTTACCAATGAGAATGAACATTTTCTTTTTGTTATATATTCATGTCAAAAAGGTAAAATCTGAAATTTTTAATCAATATAGATTCTTGTAAAACTTAACTCTTTTATAAATTCAAGAAGTTACTGTATTCAAACTTGAAAATATAGAGATCAAGAAATCATGAGATTAACTATTTGAAGCAACTCTTAGATTAAGGGACAATATATGTTAACAATGGAAGAAACATGTTTTAAGAATGGAAAGCTTCCTAAAGTATGTTCCATTTATCATAATCTAATTTTAACTAAATATAAATGAACTGACATTAAAAATGCCCATCACAAGTCACTATTATGTCGTGATTCTATGATAGTAAGCTTTTCTCTAATTTAGTCAATTAAAAGGGATGAAATAACAACTATATGTAATGATTTTGATAAGATACAAAACTATTATTTGTCACTTACAATCAGATTAAGGTTACATGGGCAATTTCTAACTAGCAATTTAAACATGGAAAGGAAATAAAGTGGTATATGAGTAAATCTTTCAAGGAAATTTCCAAGCCATTATATAGGATATCATAATTAGATGGCAATTAAAAGATCTTACTTTAAATGTGTTAAACCAAAAGAGGTTCTAATAATATTTTGATGATAATAAAACTTAAATCCTAATAATGAGTTTGATATTTTGATTAGAAACTTTATAAGAACAAGATGAAATCATACAAAACTCAAAAAGATACTTCGTGAAGTTGATGAAAGAAGAGAAGAAGTCTTCAACTTACAAAGCAAAGATTAAGTTATGAGCAAAAGAAGAACAAGGCAAATTAAGTTCTTTTTATATTTCAAAATCATCTATAGTCTCGCTTTGTTAGTTTGGTAATAGGCTCACTATGCATAAATGTTTTATATCACTTTATTGTATGAGTATTTTCATTCAACAAAAGGTGTTAAAGCTTTTATTTTAAGAAAAAAAAAGCCTCTTAATCTTTTAAACACTCTTTAGGAAATATTTATGAAGAATAAATCATAATTGTATTAGATAAACTGAATTTGAGGATTTAAATTTGTTAAAACCATGCTTTTGGGGAGATTAGTCGACTTATATATATATTACTGATCGATCAATATAAGTTAAAAGTTATTAAATTTGAAGTACTGAGAGATTGTAGTAAAATTGATTGATGTATTGATTGACCAATGAGTCATATTAGTTGACCAATATACCTATTTGTTGACCAATTCCCAGCAACTAATGAATCTATGCAATCAATGTATAATGCTTGATAGTATGTTATACAGGTCGATCAGTGCTTTACAACTAGTCATTATAATGACTAGTTTTTTGCTTTAATGACTAGTATAGGTCTTGAAACCATAAAATATCTATTTTCTCATTGGTTCTAGCATCAAAAAGTATTTGAATGCCTTTTACACATTTTTAAGTGTTTTTAATCAATTTTCCATTCATTGTTTTATTTTGAAAGAGTTAACCTTTTCGATATTATCAAAGTGATAAAGTAATCTACTTTCAATTGTAAGCTTCCATTAGGTTTCTTGTTGATTGTGTTTGGAAGTGTTCTAAATGGCCTTAAGGGAGCACTTTACCTTGAAAAAAGATTGTATAAAGGTCCATATGTTCCAAATAAAGAATGTGCTAATGTTATTCTTTGCCTTGAAAGAAGAATTAATAATGAAAATCTAAAAATATTATTAGAAGTATGTAGGCAAATATTGCTTGTTGAACTACTATAAACAAGTTTACATCTCTCTTGCCTTACTCTTTTACTTTATTACTTAAGATCTTTGTTAAAATTCATTATTTTACTTTTATATTTGCATCCTTTATAAGATGTGATCTTTATCATATTAAGTTAGTAACTTTTTGTTAAACAATTTATAAACACTCAATTCACCCACGCTTTTAGGTGCCAATTGAGACTAACAAGTGGTATCAGAGAGGGTTTATAAGACTAGCATTTCAAACAAAATATTATATCAAAGATCATAATGGCATATTCAAGAATATATTTATCGTCTTTTAACTAAGATACAAAAGAATAGGCACAACTTCTTTACAAATATATATGATAGCATGTAACCTCCCTTATACTCCAGTAGGTCATATATTAAGCATAATGTCCTAACATATGCCTAAACTCCTTATAAGCATCTATACAATGAAAAAAGTATGCCTTATCTATATAATTATACTAGTTCTTTTTATTTCCTTAATAGAACATTCCTTTCATTTATCCAAAGTAAAAGTCCTCATCATTTATATATATATAAAAGAACAAGGCATTCACTCATGCACCAAAACTATAAGGTTCATCATTATACCACCAACCCATATTATTCATATAACATGGTATGTTACTTTTATGGTAAATGTAGAGACGAAAATTTTTATTTTAAAAAAAATCAAAGAGTAAATCCGAGAAGTGGGTTGAAAAGAAGGAGACTATCAACCAAAGACCCAAGCTCAATTAGGCATCTAAAACGCATTAATTAGGTTGTTTCTCTAAGAAAAGAGGAACAAATAGTATATGGATAATGGATGCTCAAAACATATAACCGAGGTTGCATCCTAATTTTCAACTCTTAAAGACAAAGATAATGGATTTTTCACATTTGAAGACAATGACAAGGGTAAGATAATTGGAATTTACAAACTTAATAAGAAAGACCACAATATTATTGATAATGCACTTTTAGTTGATGGATTGAAGCATAACTTGTTGAGTGTGAGCCAACTATATGACAAAGGCTACAAAGGATGTGCTGAGAGAAGATCTTGCATTATATATAGATAGATGACAATAATGTTGCATTTTTTAGAAAAAGAGAATACACACACACACACACAATTGATCTTAGTGATTTCTCTAACCAAAATATCACACACACACACACACACAATTGATCTTAGTGATTTCTCTAACCAAAATATGAAGTGCCTAATATCTATTAGTGAAGATGCATGTATTTAGCATAGAAGACTTGGAAATGCAAGCATAGACCTCATCTCTAAGATCAACTCTAAAAACTGTTAATAGACTTCCAAGGGTCAACTCTGAGAAAGACAAGATTTGTGGAGCATGTCAAATGGGAAAACAAACCAAGATTTCATTCAAAAGAAAAAAGTTGGCAACTTCCACTGGACTTCTATAATTACTTTATGTGGATTTATTTCAACCAACTGTATTTACTAATTTAGGTGGAAAACTTTATGCTTTTGTCATAATTAATGAATTTAAAAGAATTACTTTTGACATATTATTAACTAATTAAGTTGAATGTTTTGGGAATCTTGTAAAATTTGTAAAGACAATTCAAAATAAAAAGGAGCTCTTTATTTCATCTATTAGGAGTGACCATAGTATGAAGTTTGAGAATGCAAGGTTTGAAACCTTTTGTGAAGATAACGATATCTTTCATAACTTTTCTACTGTAAGGAACCCTCAATAAAATTGAGTTATTAAGAGAAAATCTAGGACTTAGTAAGAAATGGCTAGGAACACGATAAATGAGTTTGATCTCTCTAAGTATTTTTAGGCAAAAGTAGTGGCTACCACATGTCACGTTTTAAATAGAGTCTACATAGGATCACATTTAGATAAAACCCCTTATAAGATTTGGCCTTAAAGAAGTCAAAAAATTAGTTACTTAAGAGTTTTTGGGTGTAAATGCTACAATTTAAATGCTAAAGATAAATTAAGATAGTTTGATTTTAAAGTGGATAAGGGAATTTTTATTAGTTGTTCTTTAAATAGTAAAGCATATAAGGTGTTTAATAGGAACAGTTCTATTATTAAAGAGTCAATGCATGCTATCTTTAATAAATCTAACCCTATTGTATCCGAGAAAGATCTTAAAGATGAAGATGTAGGTATAACCAAGGAATTATT
This sequence comes from Erythroxylum hondense, assembly GCA_029829435.1. Lineage (NCBI taxonomy): Eukaryota > Viridiplantae > Streptophyta > Magnoliopsida > Malpighiales > Erythroxylaceae > Erythroxylum > Erythroxylum hondense. The sequence goes on along the minus strand of JANKYF010000224.1, from coordinate 47,071,591 downwards.
AGAGAAAATAAGAGTGATCACCAACATACCTTACCTCACATGAGCATATTATTGAACCAAGTGAAGGAGATAAGAAAGATAAAGAGCTCCTGAGATAAACAATCCTTGGGATCAAATTCTAGGTGATTTTCAACAAGGATAATCAATAGATCACATCTTAAAGACTTGTCTCACCTTGCTTTCATTTTTCAAATTGAGCCTAAGATTATAATAAAAGCTCTTAATGATGAAATTCAGGTTCTTGCTATAAATGAGGTGTTGAACCAATTTGAGAGAAGTAAGTTGTTGACTTCAGTACCTAAACCTAGAGATCACCAAATCACAAGTACCAAGTGGGTTTTTAGAATAAAATTAAATGAATCAGATACCATTGCCTAAAATAAAGCTGAATTAGCAGAGAAAATGTACAATTAAGAGGACATAAACTTCGAGAAAGCTTTTCCTATAATGGTTAGGAAAGAAGCTATTGTGCTCTTAGTTATATTTTCATCTTACATGAACTTCAAATTGATTCAAATGGTTTTTAAAAGTACTTTTTAAAATGGCTTTATTCAAGATGAAGTTTACATTGATCAACATCCCAGTTATGAAAAACATAATGCACCTAACCAAGTTTACAAAATTTTGAAAGCTTATATGGATTGAAACAAGCTCTTAAACTTCAGTATGATAGGTTAAATACAATTATTTTAGAAAATAGCTTCTCTAAAGGCAAGGTCGACATTATACTCTTTACTAAACCGCACATGCATAATATTTTAATTGTTTAAATTTAGCTATTGATATTATTTTTTATGTCAAATACAAGAGCATATGTAAAGAACTTTTTAAGTGTATAAATAGGAAATTTAAGATTAGTATGATGGGAGAGTTTAACTTCTTTTTTAGACTTCAAATCAAGCAAATAAAGGAAGGTATTTTTATTAATCAAGCAAAGTATACGAAAAATATACTTAAACACTTTAAAATAGGTTAAGCGAAACCATTAAGGACACCTATGAGCATCACTATGAAATTAAATAAAGATGAAGAGGACTAGTAAATTGATGTGAAGCTCTGTTAAGGTATAACTAATAGTTTAGTTTGCCTTAACATAAGTAGGCTAGATATAATGTTTAACATATGCTTATATGCTAAATTTTAATTGAGTCCCAAGGAATTCCATCTTTTAAGCATTAAGTGCATTCTTAGATATTTATGATGTACCCTTTGGTTAGGACTTTAGTCTTTTAAATATGCCTTCTTTGAGTTAATTGATTATTTGGTTGCAAATTATGCAAGTAGTATTTTAAATATAAAGAGTACATTTAATACTTTACAATTCCTAAGAAATACATTAGTATTATAGTTTAGTAAGAAACAAAATTCATTTACCTTATCAATCGCAAAAGTCATATACATGGTAGTTGGTAGCTACTGTGCACAATCCTGTAGCTTAGACAATATCTTAGAGACTATCAGATGGTTCTTATTAAGATACCTATTAAGGATGATAATATTAGTATCATTTATCTCACAAAGAGCACCATCCAATACTCTGTAACCAAAAATATGGTATTAAATACCATTTTATCAAAGATCATATGCAAAATGGGATATTGAGTTAGAATTCATCGATACACAGCATCAATTAGCCAACATTATTACTAAATCTATGAGTGAGTATATATTTTGATCAAGTAGAAGATAACTAGGGATGATTAATGGAAACTTTATATGATAGATGACTCTTTTAATGTTTATGATAATTCTTGATTGATATTTCTGTGATTATTATATGGTTTAATATTTTAATTTGAGTTTAAAGATTTTTTAAAAGTTATTAGGACATACTAGTCGACTAATGTCTTTGTATGCTCGACTGATGTCTTTAAAAATCTACCCTTTGTGCTTTCTAATGTTTCAAAATGTTTGGGCACTTGTTGTATTGACCACATGGTCACATTGATTAAACAATGTTCTCTTATGATTGACTAATTCCCCTATATGATAATGTTCTTTTTCTAATGGGTTTGTCAAGAGGGTGGTCAATTAAGTTTTTCGCCAAACATCCTTCATTAACGGTCGACCAATAGAGCCAATCTCATAAATTAAATCTTCCATTGAGCTTGCAACAAGTTCGGTTGATAATATTGGTCAACTTTTAGGATTTAGTTAACCAATATAGTTGACTAGTCCATCATTATCTCAATTTTAAACTAGAAACACATTCTTTCCTTCATCTTCACCACTTCTTTCTCTTTCTGCTTCTCCCCTCTCTTAACCAAAACCAACAATAAGGGTTCTTTCTTACACCTTGGCAACCATCAATCGAGAATCACCCTCCTAGCACTCCTCTTCCTTACTCTTAATTAACGTGAATTTTCTTAAAGAAGGCAAATATATTACTTAAGCCTTTCAAACAAAGCTCCACTATTCTTCAATGTACCTCCTTCTTCTCCACCAAGCTTTAGGAGATTTCCTCAACTCCAACAAGCTTCTTGGCACCCAAAAGGCCAAGCTTTATTGACAATGATCACTAATTCATCTAATCCAATTTATGGTTAACCCTAACTCCACCAATTTGGGGATTTCACAAAATCTCTCTTTCTTTATTTCAAATGACGTTTAATTTAGCTCATGATAATACTTTAAGCATGTTTATGCATTCTATTGCAATAATTAGCCTTCAAATTGAATCAATTTATATTTTGGATGAGTTATGGTTCACAATTAGGATTTTCAAATTTTACTTATTTTCAGTTAATTTTTTAAAATTGAGTGAAATATCATATTGAATAAAGGTTCTTAACTCTCAATTACATTTGATTATGTTTAATATGACTGGATTTGAGATTTTGACATTTTTGTCATATGAAATTTGGAAAATTTTGAAATTATCGATTATATGCATTTTTTTAAAAATGATGATTTATTGCTTTAATGAGGAACTTTATTTTTATCAATTCATACATTCAATTTCATTTGAAGCTTATCAATCCCCACTCTAATTGAGTAATATCAACTTAGATTGTTTTTAAGAAATTGAGGTTTTTCTTAAAACTAATCAGGATCTTACACCAAACTCATCAATTAAACTTACTGCATCTCTTAATTTTGATTTCATTATGTGCTTACACCTTTTTATAGATAAACTCAGTGTCCTTTTTTTATAATATTTTGCATTTTAACTTTGATTTCTAGTCATTTCTGTATATTCCATGGTGTATCTTGCATTATACCTTAAGATAGCTCATTCCCTGTTGCAAGATTAAAAATATGAAGTTGATGGGATTTAATTTATAGAAGTGTTTTTCTCCTGTAAGTGACCGTATACTATTAGTACCCATAATGTTTTCAAATCTTCTTTAGTTACCTCCCTAACTTATTATCTTGTGCCTTTCCTCTGTCCTCATGGTAAGAGGGAACCATAATCTTGTGCTTAGGACACTTACTTAAGCCAGAGCTAACAACACACCTTCTAAGATTTGGAGGACTCAAGAGAGATCTTAAACTACTTCATCTCATACACCTCCTCCCACAATTAAGAATTGAGTATGATTTTTTAAAGTTAGATGAAAATTATGTTATCTCTTCCACTAGTTTAGAGCAATTCAAAGCATATAATCTTATGGAAATTGTTCATTGATCAAGGGTGGGATTCTTCAAAAACCATTCATATAAGCCCTATAAATGTTAGGTTATTTTATAATAATTTTTACCCTTAACTTTATGGTGTCATTATTCATCTTACTTATGATCTTATAGATAAGATCCTAGGTATCCTTATTCTAAAAATCATGGTTATTATAATTGTCATATTAAATATTGAAAGGTTCCGATCATGCATCTCATACATAATATATATCAAATATACGTAGTGGAAAATAAAATGGAACCTCAGAAAACAAATCTACTCATGCATATAGATATAGAAAACAAAAACATGAAATGTAATATATTTACATACCTTTCCGAAAATCTCCTTTGCTCTTTAAACTTCTTCGCGATGGGTTGTTATAAATCACCACGATCAACGTAGACCGTCTCTAATTAAAGTCCACATGAAGATAGAAGGATAAAACCTCACTAAGAGATGGCTAGAGTTCTTTCTTTGTTCTAGCAAAGACAAGAACTCTTGTGAGAGTTAGAGAGAAAAAGAGTGCGTGTGTGTGTAAGAAATAACAGCTCTTTCCTTTTTTTTTCTTACATAAGATGCATGAAAATGATGATTATTTTCTGCCCTCTTTGGCCTCCCATAACCCCCATCATTAATGGGAAGTTATAAGAAGTTAATGATCATGAATAGCATGTATTAATGGAAGTTATAGGAAATTAATGATCATGAATAGCATGCATTAATGGAATTTTTGGAAAGTTAATAACCAAATTGGCAACCAACAACACTTGTTTCTAATCCATTCCATGCAAAGTTTTCTACCACAATCACATTGCGATACAATTCTAAAACACTCTTTCATATTTTTAATCACCATTCAAGGCCATTTTACTCATCCTTTGGATCTCTTATGTGTGTAACTCATTAGGTTCGCAATTATGTTGGTCACTTGAATTAACACTTGATTAAAGTAAGTTAAGAGCAGTATCAAGCAATACATCATGACCCCCAATTGACCAAAAAGCCAGTGGTTTGACTACGAACCCTTCCATACGTAATGTTGCCATGCAATTCTTCTTTTCACCATCTATACCCCACTTGGTTCAAAGTATGGTCAAACTGTCAATTTTCACTAGACTGACTACATCACATCTAGTCTAAGTGATATTAGATCTTGTCCTAAGGATCTCATTATTTTATGTATTATTGAAGACTCTCTTTATGACACATATCTACTCTGCCCAAAGACTCCTGAGTAATAACCCTGATAAGAGGTCGTGGGTATCATCTCCTTCTATCAAGAGTGGTGCATCCTTTATTGGCTACTCAGTTACCTCTGAATACCTCAAAATTGACCTAATTAGCACCATATGAGTAACCCCCAGAAAGGCATCGATGAATAGAGTCAAAACATAAGATCAATATCTGAGATATCTTTGAGCACCTAAAGTCAAAGGATACTTGCACTATTGCTATGATAAGACTATCATTGACACTGGAATAGAATATCTATATGATTGTCTCATAGTAGGTCGATCTAATGTACTTACTACCCTTAGTAAGCATCCACATGTTAACCCTAAACAACTCATATCTACAACTTATGTGATCTACTGCTTGATCCAATCAAGGAGTATAGCATGTGTTAGTATATCTCGATTAATGATATCCTATCTCATTAATCCTATGACTAGGAAAAGTTTAGAGACTAACATAATTACACATGATAGGAATCTCATTATCATGATCTCATAATGATTTCCTCCATGCTATGTTTTGTATCAAGGACTTTATTAAATCAATTTAAGATCAACTCAAATCCATAAATGTATGAACATCGGAATAATGAAAAATACCTTTATTAATCATAAAATGATTTGTACAATAAGTGCTGAAGGTGATTGTCTTTAGAGCACTTCTCTAACAAAATCCTACTTGGACTAAAACCAATTGCCTTGATATCTAATACCATAGTTTTGTACATATGACACAAATTTTTTTGGGAAATAGGCTTAGTCAACGGATCAACTATATTCTGATCGGTGGGAACTCTCTCTCTATCTTGACATCATTTATACCAATGATTTCTTTAATAAAATGGTAATGCCTGAGTACATGTTTAGACTTCTGATGAGACCTCAGTTCCTTCACCTGTGCTATAGCCCCGTTGTTGTCATATTATAACTACACTAGGTCAACAATGCTCAGAACCGCACCAAATTCTATGATGAACTTCTTAATCCAAACCGCTTCCTTTGTTGCTTCTGAAGCTGCAATGTACTTCACCTCTATCATTGAATCTGCAGTCATCTCTTATTTGAACTTTTCAAATTGATTGCACCACCATTCAGTGTGAATACATATCCAAACTGGGATCTGGAGTCATCCCTATTAGATTGGAAACTGGCATCAGTATACCCACTTACCACAAGATCACCTTCTCTATGCTCCAAGAATACATCCTTAATTCTTCTCAAGTACTTAAAGATATTCTTGATAGCCACCCAATGACCTTCACCAGGGTTCAACTGGTATCTGCTTGTAACACTTAGAGTATACAATACATCGGGTCTAGTACGTAACACAGTGTATATGATTGATCCTATAGCTGAAGCATAAGGAATAAAACTCATGCAAGTCCTCTCCTCTTGTGTCTTTGGACATATAGATTTAGAAAGTGTAATCCCATGTACCATGGGAAGATAATCTCTATTGGACTGCTCCATGCTTAACCTCTTTAGCATCTTGTCTATGTATGTAGACTGAGAAAGACCAAGCAACCTCTTAGATCTATATCCTCAAAATATAAGTTGCTTCTCCAAGATCTTTCATAGAGAAGTTCTTAGCTAACCAAATTTTGACTGATTGCAAAACAGAGACATCATTTCTTATTAGCAATATGTCATCTATATACAGTATCAGGAGCACAATTACACTCCCATTAACCTTCTTATACACACACGGCTCATCCAGATTTTTTGAGAAACCAAACTCTTTGATTGTCTCATCAAATTGGATCTTTTAACTCATGGATGCTTCCTTTAATCCATAAATGAATTTCTGAAGCTTGCATACCTTTTCTCCATTCATAGATATGAAACTACAAGGTTGTGTCATATACACATCCCCGGTTAGGTTTCCATTAAAAAAGTTGTCTTCACATTTATTTGCTATATCTCATAATCATAATGAGCAGTAATGGCTAGGAGGATCTTAATGGATTTAAGCATAGCTACTAGGATAAATGTTTTGTCATAGTTAGCACCTTGCTTTTGACGATAACCTTTAGCTACAAGCCTAGCTTTATAGGTATTTACATTACCCTCCATGTTAGTTTTCTCTTGAAAACCCATTTGCACCCTATGGGTTTTATCCCTTCGGGTAGGCCAACTAAAGTTTGTACTTGGTTTTTATACATGGAATCTATTTTAGATTTCATAGCTTGAACCCATTTGTTAGATTCTAAACTCTTTATAACCTCTGCATAGATAGTAGGCTCATCATCTTCTATGAGCAATATGACATTAAGTTCACTTATGAGAAATTCGTATCTCTCGGGAACATGACATATCCTAACTGACCTATGAACTTCTAGTGTGTCAGAAGGTAGGTAGTTGATTTGCATTTGTTTGAACACCTTGAATTCCACAAGTTTAATTTTGCTACCACTATCTTCTCTTAAAAGAAACTCTTTCTCTAAAAAGACAACAAGCTTTAAAAAAAACACCTTTTGTTCTTAAACATGATAGAACTGATACCCTATAGTTTTCTTAAGATATCCTACAAATAGAAACTTGTCAAATTTAGCTTCAAGCTTATCTGACTAAATCCGCTTCACATAAGCAAGACAACTCCAAACTTTCATATGAGAAAGATAGGGTTTCTTGTTAGTCCATATCTCATATGGAGCAAAATCAACTTATTTGGATAGGACTCTGTTTAACACATAAATAGAAGTTTTGAGTGAATACCCCCAAAAGGATTTTATTAATCGGCTAAACCTATCACAGACCTCACCATGTTTAACAAGGTTCGGTTTCCCTTCTCAACCACATCATTGTGTTGTGGTTTGTAAGGTGGAGTCTACTAGGACAATATTCCATTATTCCTAAGATAATCTAAAAACTCTTGGCTTAGGTATTCACCGGCTCGATCTGATCGAAGTGATTTAAGACTTCTCCCAAGTTATTTCTCAACTTCATTTTTGAATTCTTTAAACCTTTCAAAGGCTTCATACTTGTATCTTATAAGATATACAGGCCCATATCGAGAATGATCATCGATAAAGGTAAATGAAGTATACGAAACCTCCTTTGGCATGTATAGACATTGGACCACGTTCATCAGTATGTATTAGGTCTAAAAGTATACTAGCTCGTTCACCCTTTCCCTTAAAGGGTAATTTATTCATCTTGCCTAATAAGCAAGATTCACATGTGTCATATGATTCATAATCATATAACCCTAAAGTACCACACTTGTGTAGTTTGGACATGTGTCTCTCACTTATATGGTCAAGGCGACAATGCTATAAGTAAGGCAATTTTACATTATCTCATTTTATTATTTTGTTATTATTGATATTTAGAACTAGATTAGACATATCTAATATGTATATACCATTGCACAATGTACCCAAAGTATATAACATTTTATTCAAATAAATTGAACAACCATTGTTATTGAAATTTAAATGGAATCCAGCTTTATTAAGATTAGAAGTGGACATTACATTTTTAATCAAAGAAGGTACATAAAAACAATTGTCCAATTCTAATACAAGCCCACTAGGGAGCATCAATACATATGTGCTTATAGCTAATGCAGCAACTATTGCTCCATTGCCCACTTGCAGGTCTGACTCTCCCTTATTGTGTTGTCTACTATTCCTGAGGCCCTGCATGTCAGTAGAAATGTGTGAGTCACAACCAATATTTAATACCCATATGTTGTTATTAGAAATAGTATGAATATCAATAACATAAATACTTGAACTAGATGGGGAATCAGATGCCTTCTTCTGCTTCAAGGGCTCTAGATAGGCCTTGCAGTTTCTCTTCCAGTGGCCATCCTTGCCATAGTAGAAGCAAGTTCCATTCGAGGTAGTCTTCTTTACTTTCTTGACACCTCCCTTAGGCCCTGCGAACTTCTTCTTCTTTTGGCTCTTTTTCTTCGAACCAAAGAGTCCACCAGCATCACAATCTTGTCCTTGTGGACAGATGGCTCAACTATAGCATGTTGACCACCTCAAGAATAGTGCTGGATATATTGTTCATCCGATAGTTAAGCCCAAATTGTGAGTAACTGATTGAACCCAAGTTTTCTATATCATTTAGTGATATTTTCATGGTTTTGATATACTTTTTGACTCTTTTTGTTGGATATTGTGCTTAATTTAGCTTAAGAGTACTTGTTTTGAATTAATGTAGTTTGAGGGTAAAATTGTCATAATTAGTTATTAATTGCACTCAGTTTGTTTCTAGGATAATTGATACTGCAAACTATTACTTTTCATTGTAGGACACTCAAGAAGTAGAGCCAAGAGTGAAGACCAAGAAATTGCAGCACACAAGGCCAATAATGTCAATATTGGTAGATTTTGTCGTAGCAAAACTAAGGAATATTACCAAAGACCTCTCGAGAAAAGTTCGTCGTGGCAAAGTCATTCTTTCGCAGCGACGAAACATTCAAATCAGCAATCCAAACCTAAACTATTTTTGGAAATTTCACTTACCCATTCGTGCAAACAGACCCAGATACCATTTTAGAAAACCGTCTTTCGGGATAAGTGAGAAAAAGGACTCCAGAAGACAGCCTCCATCGACTCTCTCTCATCTTTCTTTCATTTCCTCCATTTTTTCCGCTGCCAAACCTCCACAATGGGTGACCCAGATTCATTCCCAGTTGTGAAACTTCTGAGTGCAATGCGTGACTAGGTGTTTCTTTTCCTCTTGAAGATGTAGCAATGGCTGGAGTTCGATGAGCTTAATAGGGGAGTATTAATCCATGGTTCAGCTATAAATTTATAAATTCCTAGGTCTAGGATCTGTAATTTATAGTTGAGCTACTTGATTATAGTTTTGATCAAATGTTAGATATTCATTAGGTGTAGTTTGGATTGTTTATGTAGAACTTTGAGTTTAAATATATGAAGTTTCATATATGTCTATTTGTAATCTTCTTGATTCTCTCTTATCTTGCATGATTATGTTTGATATTGAGTTGATTACATATTTCATTTGACCTATTGCTTTGGTTGATCCTACTATACAGACTAAGAGCACTTAACAGGATCTTAAGAAATGGAGTCCGATTGATTAAGATCCTGGACTTAAAGAGTACTTTAAGGTTTACCATTTTGAAACTTAGTGATTTCTACTCCTACTAAATTAATTTCAAGCTTTGATAGCCTAAGCTCACTTTCAAGAGGATTCTATCACTGTTTAATCACTTATTTTTTCATTCTTCCGTTTTCTATATCCCGAAAATCCAAAAATGCATTTTATAATTTAATTTAGTTCAATTAATGATTTCAAAAATCAAAACCCCCTTTTTCCCAATTAGCTTGCATAGCATGGCATATAAGTTAACTTAGGTCTATTCATTTTAGGTTTCAATTAAGTGAACGACCTGGGGTTTCACCCTATAATGCAATCCTTGGATTATTTTGATTTAACCTCCAAGGGCTTTAAGATTAAGGTCATGAATCAAATGACGTTGTTACCAGGGAACCAAGAAATTGGTTTTCTATATTAACTTCTGTCATTTGCTACTAAGTGGGGTTAGGGGCCTTTTTAGATTGCATTCTAGATAGTTTAGCTTCATACTTGTCAATAGGATAGGTTTTAATTTTGTATAGCATCGAAATTTTTGGAAATATAGACAAAGATACTGATTTTCTTCATTGTTTCATACTTATCATTTTACATCTACATAGTTTAAAGTCTTGTTTGCTACTTTCTATGAACTTTCACTGCCACCAACTCCTTGTTTCGCTACGACCAACTTGCATAATTTTACGAGAATTCCTCTTGGGAAACCTTCGCTGCAGCCAACTTTCCTGTATAGCTTTGAAAATTTCTTTACCTATGCATACATACTTTGTTGGGACTTGTTTCCGGAACCCAACTCATAACGAACGAATCACAGCTTAACTAAAGTCGCTTCATATTTTTTTTTTTCAATTTCAATTACACAACATTCAGGGTAGTTCAAATTTCCAATTTGAAATTCGGCAATTCCTCAATTCATTA
>JANKYF010000224.1:47024960-47037980 GCA_029829435.1 Erythroxylum hondense | reverse complement strand
GCGAGCATTTAAACGCTACAAAACCGTGAGGTTGAGGGGTCGATTCCCAGAAAGTACCAACGGATGAAACCGTTAGGTTGAGGGCTCGATTTCCAGAAAATACAAAAGCAGACAATACCGATTGTGGAGGGTCTGGGACCCAACAACTTGTAATTGGTGGATAATCAATGTTCCTTATTGAAACAGAGAACCAGAGTTAATTGGATAAAGGATGGGGATAGATGCACTAAGTTCTTTTTTAATTCAGTGTTAGCTTGAAGGAATGTAAACATAATCACTTCCATTAAAATTGACGCTGGTGAGGTTATGTTTGGACAAGATGGAATTCCTAAGGAAGCAATGAGTTTTTACAACAACCTCCTAGATTCAGACGTTTCCCCATAAGATTTGGAGCTAATCTTAAGCAGTTTGTTTTAGTAAGAATTCCTAAACATGAGGCTTCTTTATGACCAGTTACAGATTAGGAAATAGATACGGTCATTTTTAATATGAATGGCTAAAGACACCGGGGCTTGATGGTTTAAATGGGGTCTTCTACCAAAACACTTGGAGTAGTGTGGGGGGATTAGTTAAGGAAGCTATGCATAAGTTTTTCCTAAAAGGTGTACTGCTTAAGGTGATTAATAAGACATTCCTCTATTTATTCCCTAAAAACTCCAACCCGGCTATCTGGAGTGAATTCTGACCTATTTCTTATACTAATTTCCTCTATAAGATCATCACTAAGAATTTGGAAAATAGGATTAAGGATGTTTTACACTTTTTAACAACAAGGATATTAGGGATAATATTCTTCTAATGCAGGAGTTTTTGAAAGGGTATAATCACAGCAAAAGCCCTCAAAACTGTACTATTAAAGTGGACTTACATAAAGCGTTTGATAGTGTGAACTGGAGTGGTCTGCTACAAACTATGGAGGTCATCAAATTTCCCTATAGTTTCATAAGGTGGATTCAAGAATGCATTACTACTCCTTTGTATGGATTATTGATAAATGGGAGCCCTACGGAGATATTTAAAGGCAAAAAGGAACTTAGGCAAGGAGATCCTCTATCCTCTTACCTATTCCTAATTTGCTTGAAAGTTCTTACTCAAATGCTGAAGTATAACACTTCAAAGGACTCCAAATTCAGATACAATTCCGATTATAAAAAGCTTTCTCTAACCAACTTATGTTTTATAGATAATCTTATTCTTCAAAGCAAGGCTAATGTTCACTTAATCTCTCTTCTGACGAGTACTCTCAATTCTTTTAAGGAGATGTCAAGTCTGAGTATCAATCTCTATAAAAGTTATTTCATGCTCTCCAAAAGTGCTTCTCACCATTCTAATGCCTTATCTCTAGTTATGAGTATGGAAATCAAAGATCCTCCTCTTCTATATTTGGGCATTCCTGTCTTATCCAAGAGGCTAAAGTTTTGTGAATGTATCCCATTAATAGAAAAAAATCTAGAAAGGATTGGAATCAAGGACTAATAGAGCCCTATTCTATGGAGAGAAACTTTAGCTTCTGAAGTAAGTAATAATGTCAATGCAAACTTACCGGTATTCCTACGCATTTCTCTCCAAAGGGCTTATTAAAAAAATTGAAAAATTCATGAAGCAGTTTCGATGGGGGCAAGGAAATAGTGAGAAAGGAATAGCAAAAGTTAGTTGGAAGAATATCTGTCAATAAAGAGAGGAAGGAGGATTAAGATTAGAGTCAATCAATAAGAAAAACAAATTACTTATGACTAAGAAGATTTGGAGAATCCTAAGTGAAAAACAATCAATGTGGATGAAATGGTTCACATCTATATATTAAAAGGTAAGAGTTTTTGGGCTCTAAGAATCAAAAACAGTTACTCTTAGTTCTTTAACTAAATTCTTAGAATGAGGGAAGAAGTTTAGCAGTACATAACTTGTCAAATAGGGGTAGGGGAAAGAATTTCCTTATTATATGAGAACTAGATAGGACAAGGAACTTTAATTCACAATCAGTTGGCAAGAACTCTATTGGAGGGGTTCCCTAAGAAAACTAAGCTCCATGAAATAATTAGAAACGAAATTTGGATGTTATCATCAAATGAGATTAGAATCTTGCTCATTCCGTAATTTAGAAACCTCAGAGAGAGAGATATTTATTTATGGAATGGGATTCCAATTTTAGAAATAACTATAAGGGAAGCTAAAAGGTTGAAGGATGGGATAGCTAATAGAGTAGGATGGTTTTTAGACCTAATGCTAGTTTTCTTCTCTAGCTAGCTATATTGAACAAACTCAGCACTTTGCATAGGCTGAAGTTCCTATCCCCCTTTAAGATATGTATTCTTTGCAACCTAAAGGATGAAACTAGAGACCATCTCTTCTTTGAGTGTGTTTTCTCTAAAGAGATTTGGGATAAAATCTCAAGACTATATGCCCCTAGGTTTAACTATTGCAGACTCTTTGATATCCTACTGGAGTTATCTCATTTGCATATTCCTAAATATGATAGGGCTATTATAATGGTCTCGGTTGCTACATGTACTTAAGTAGTTTGGAATGAGAGGAATAGAAAAGGTTTAAAGAGAAATCTAATTCTCTATTCTCTCTTATATAACTCACTATTGCTACCATAAGAGAACAACTAATTACAAATCAGTTGAACCTGCATTGTAACAGAGGATGACTCTCACTTGGAGAATATAGTCCTCGCTATCTATTCCTAATTCATGTTACTCAAAAAAGTATCATACAACCTGGGATTAGTTCAAAACAGTTCAGAAAAGCAGTGATCTATCATGCATAGAAATTCATGGATTCTAGCAAATTATTCATTCACCTACTCATAAAAAACTACTAAAGTATAGCTTGATCTGGACTCACCTATTCGAAAGGAATGGGCTTTCTCAGATATTCTTCTTCCTTAGTCGCGTCATGCTTGAAGGAACACCGATGTTCCACCAAATCCCTGTTATCAACATATAGTTTATTATTTTGTGGAGATTTATATATATAAAGGATGTAATCATTCTGAGTTGAGAAGCTTAAATGAGTTGAGATCACCCCCTCCAACTTGTCACCGCAGAGCTGAGCCCCGAGACCTCCAAAAGAAAGCAATGTCTAAAGAGTCGGAAAATAATATCGTTATGCCCTAATTGCTAAAAGTCATCGCGATTCTGAAGTTAAGTATGTTACCTGAGTTGAGATCTTCTTTGTGTGGAGAAAAGAGTAGAAAAAACACAATGGAGCCACACTGCTAGCCTCCCCTTCAGAGCATCACCTGTCACCCTCCTAAATAGAAACATCTGAAGATTCGAGAAAGATGCATTTCGTTATACCCTAAATGTTAGATGACTTTGCTCACTAAACATTGTTCTGAACATCGTTGTTTTGTCTTAACCTAGACATATCAGTGATTCAAGTGGGTCTATCTCACATGGGAGAGTCCTCCTGTTAGATCTCTAAGTCTAGACTATGGGATCATGCGAGTATTGGCGAGCCTTAACCAGTGCTTTGAACGCATGTCGACACGAGAAAGGCGTGTTGACAAGGGAATAAGGCAAAGTCTTGCGAGTTGGCGAGTAAAACCTAAGAAACTTTCCAAATAGGCGAGGGATGCAGGAAGTATCGACAAAAATCTCGAGAGTATGCGAGATTCGATAAGCGTGGGCACGTGTAGATGCGCATTGGTGGAAATTTTTGATGAGACATAAGATTTGGATACAAGGCCCTATGAAGTTGGCAAACTAAGTTATGCGAGACCCGATAGCGCGCAAAAATACGCAAAGGTATACGAGATCCCACTAGGATGCGCGAAGGCATGCAAATGAGGAAATGCGCATAAGCATTTGACTTCGGCAAGGCAGGTTGAAGGTATGTAAAATATGCAAAGTTTTACACTAACTCGGATTGTGACTTGTACTTAGTCACGGAGCGACAAGACTGCGCACTGAGTGAGCTTGATCATGGAAGATTGACTTGTCCATGGATGTGCATTGATGGATCTATGTGCGGATAGGCCTTGGTGACTTGGAAAACACATCAGCAGTGACGTGGCAACTATGGATGATGTGGCATATGATGATGTGGCATATGATGATGTAGCGAGATCAACTTGAAGATCACATTAGAGTTTCATCAAATCTAAGAGATAAAGACCATGTGAGAGAATCAAGATAGTAGAGATCTTCATGGATATGGATGCAATCTTCCAAGTTGGCACGTAATATTTATTTGATTAGATTCTGATTTAATGTAGCCAATTAGAAGAGTCCTAAGGGAAATGGGATGTCTGCCCATTGGTCGGTGTGAAGTAGTATAATCTTTAGTTGATAAGATCAATTAGGAATGTGGAGATCCTTAAAGATCTTGAACTTGCTTTCCAAGTAAGAGGAGCCTATAAATAGCTCATTAGAGATGAGAGCAAGGGAATTCAATCATTGAGCATTCACTTATTGAGAGAAATCACTCAAAGGATAAAGCTTTGAGAGTTGACAGCATTTAGGTAAGGATTTCGAGTAGGAAGTTCCTTGTAAGTGCTTCGAGGAGGAAGTACTTGTATCTTTTGTTAACGTTTTGTTGAGAGTTAATGAAAGAGCTTTTGTTAACGTTTTGTTGAGAGTTAATGCAAGAGCAGCTTCGGCTATATTTATATGTCTTTTGTTGCTTTCTTTACTTTGTTTTATACTTATGTTATTTTGTGTGTGATAGAAACATTTTAAACACTTGTGTCCGCGTGAGGTGTTTGAAGGCTAACGGAATTATTCAACAACATTCATGTGAGAAGGCTGAATCTTGCTTAAGTAGACCTAAGCGGGATTGCCACATGAAAGTGGGCGTGACTTGAGGTAAAAGTTAGAATCCAAAGTAGACCTTTTTGACAAATCTTGATATAAACTTCTCTAATTTTTAATAATTTTTTAAAATTCTCAACAACAAAAAAACTGCTTAGATCAACCTATTGTGGATTTTTAATTCATCACGAAATTGATTAATAAATCTTACTTTTTTTGGGTTACGTCATGTCGTTTGGGTACTTTAGGGTCGGAGACAAAAGCTGGCCTCGACTCACTAGTCTTGGCATTCACTTTTTCTCTCTTTACTTCGAAGGCATGCCTGTCCCAAGCTTTGGTAATTATTGCCAATGATACTTCAATGTTGGATTAAACATAAGCTTTTTTCCGGTGTTTAAAATAATCCTTATACATCTCAAAACCTTCAATTTCGCCAGACCCTTTATCAAATGTGCTTGCAAATGTTTAAACATTATAATTAATTGCATTGATATTAACATTTTAATTTGGCATTAACGTAATACGCTTTGCTTTGTAACATTTTGCGTGATTAGATCTTCAATTCAAACCCACTGAGTTAACAAGATGATAGTAGTGGAAGGTTTTACGATCGACTGATAATAGAAAATCCCAATTCACAATTTTCCAAACAACAAAAAGAACAATCTAAAAGGTTGGCTGTAAATAGCCTAACATAGCGTCCATACTCGATACTGCAACTAGTAATATTCGCATAAATCGCTTAGTCCAACTTGTTGGCCTTCCATTTTCTGCGTGTATTTCTCTTTTCCCCTTAATTAGAAAAAGGGTGATAACAACTTTGGGACGGTTTCTTTCCCAATTTGCCTTGCTTGGTATCGAGTTAAAGAAGGCAGTTTTATTCTTTTCAAGCAAAAGATTGTCAAGAGTACATGCCATAATTTGGAAGGTGTTATTATCTTGTATTTCAAGACAAGAGGGTGTAGCATTTTCAATCGGTCTTCTTAACACCAAATTCTCGTGGTTTCATAGTTTGATACGGTATATTTTTCATTGGAACTCGCTTGTTAACACGTACCTTATTAAACAAAATTAATCATGCTTTATCACAATAAAAAACTTACGGGTTGCTAGGTAGGTTTTAATCATACCTAATCCTCATTTCATTAGACCCCATCTCATCACGAATTGCCGAATTGTGTAATTTGAACTTTTGACTTTTGAAATATAATGATAAGAAAGCTCAATTAATAAGAAAGTTTTTTGTGTTGTAAGAAAACTTTGAAAATAGTTTTCATAAGATAACACAATTGCTTGCTAAATAAACTAAATTAAGAAGCAATAAGCGGGAAAATGATAAAATTAAAACTATTAAGTATTAAAGCCTCTTTGTACGAATGTTCAAACATTTAGAATGGACCGAATAAGGTATGCAAAAATCTATATGAAGGTCAAAAAGAATGTCATATTACCTGATCATTTACCGATTCTCAAATTGAGTGAAACATGAGAGATTGAAAATTTTGAAATTAAGGTGAGATATCTTTGGAAACCTCATAATTCAACCAACAAATAGATCCATAAAGGAAAACTTTTTCAAACCGGATGACATGATGAATTATTGGAGGTTGATTCTTCCTAGTGGATAATGATGAAATTGTGGGAGAACAAATTGTTGCAAATGAGACTCCGGATAACTCAGCAATTGAAACCTCAGATATTGAAAGTTAGAAGCCCAATATAGTACCTAGGCACACCTCTCTCAATGGCCTGAAAAATGAAGAGTATCACTTCACCTCGTAATGTTTAGAGCATTATCAGATGGCTTGGGCTAATATGTTAACACCATTAGCACCTGTTGGGCAAAACGAAAATTCTAAAGTTAGGTTAAAGTATGAAGAACAGACAACAAAGATAAACTCCAGTGACGGTGTGGCTAATCGGGGGAATATCATCTCTCAAAATGTAGAAAAGAAAATAGTTTCTCCTTGAGAAAGCAGTCTAGATTTGACAACAAATGATTGTGATTTTCCATCAATTGCAAACCAAATCCCTGACATTCTAAGAGATTTTTGTGTCCAGTTAAAAACTACAAAAAAGAAATTAGCCAAGAAAAATCTCAAATACTAACAAGAGGAGATTAAACGACACTCATAAACAAGAAAATGTATCTTAATAGCAACGTTCAGCCAAATCTTTATACAGAGATGAAGTATAAATGATGTTTGTAGTTGATTATTCTTGTGGGCAAATACTGTCGTACTTGAGGCGTTGGTTTGTCATATTGTCAATGTAATGATGGAAGCAAGTCTGAATACTTATAGATTACCTATGTTCTCAAAGCCCTAGTTTGGAAACACTAGCATCTTCCATATGTAGATGGGAGGGGTCTTTTTATCCCATTTACAATCTACTTACTTTGAATAAACAACGGTTTCGTTCTTACTACTCTATTGTTCTAATTGGTTTTGTTTGTACTGTATTATGTGTCGTCGATTTGTTGTAAAAGACTAAAGAGTGTACTTTTATTTTCTTAATGTTGTACGTTATCTTTAATTTATCAATCTATTTTTAAAATTTTTCTTTTCAAAACAGAGTTGCAGTCAAAGACTCGAAGCCATATCAAAGGTTTGGAAGGGAAGAGCCAAAAGTTTCTTACCAAAAATTGCAAAAGTAAAAGCTGAACAAACTGAAAATTCAGGAAGATAAAAGTTACAGAACACAAAATGTAGCGGTGTTCACGAACTAGGACTTTGATAGGCCGGACAACACCGAGCGTCCCTCTGTAAAAAGACGCACTACAGAATAAGTTTTAAAGAGACCGAAGATAAATGGAAACTGAACATTTAAAATATTATTCGAAATAAAACAAAGTTAAGAATCTACGATGATGGGGTGGTAGTGGTACCTCCTGGTCTTTCCATTTGTTATGAAGCACTCTAAAGTCGTCTTTTTTTTTTTTTTGATGGTTAAAAGTCAAAAGGGTGGGGAAGATAAAGTCCTTGGAAGCTCAGACTAGAAAATAGAAATTTTGCATATTTATGAACAGGACAAGTTGTGTTATAAACTCCAAAAACGTATAGAATAAATATACAAGAGAAAGAGATACATAGTACATACATACATACATACAGTCGTAGAGAGATTGTATGCTGTAATCTCGAAGAAAGAGAAAAGTAAAAGAAAATCATTTCTAGTATACCACACTTTCATTTTCTCATTCAATGCTTTACTGAACTCACCACCTTCCCCTTTTTCGCCAGTTCCCCTCCATAGCCTCATCTCCTCTGAGTCTCTTATCCTCTCCTTTTAAGGTATGAACTTCTGTCCTGTAAGGGGTCGCGCAATTTAGAATGAAAAGACTCGGTTTTTGTTGCCAAATTTTTCAACTTTTTTGCTTTTAGTTTACGGCTTTTGTTCCTTTTTTATGTTCAGGTTGAAATGGAATGCGTTGAAGCCGCTTTGAAGACCAGTATTAGGACGGAGTTGACCATGAAATCGAGCCCACAAACGTTCCTCGAGGATTTTTGGGCCGTGAATGTGCACAACGGCGCCAGTTGTGATGACTTTTTCGTCGACGGGCTCTTGGACTTTCCGAACGAGGAAGGGTTCACTGAAGAAGAAGAAGAAGAGAAAACGTTTCCTGTCTCTGTTTCTCCTAAACAAGAATCCCCTCGAAACGAGAAAAATGGCGACCATAGCACCAACTTCTCTGCGAAAGAGGAGTCTCTGCCCGTTCCAGCTAGTGAACTCGGTGTCCCTGTACGGTTTCCTTCTAAAAGAACCGTCTTTTTGTTCTTTTCGTTGTGGTAAATTGCAAGATAAATTTTTGACCAAAAGGGGCCATTTTTACAGGCGGATGATTTGGCCAGTCTTGAATGGCTCTCTAATTTTGTAGAAGATTCCAACTCGGAATATTCAACTCCATTTCCTGCGGGAATTTTGTTAGCCAAAGCAAAGACTGAAGACAACCCGGAGTCCGCAAAGCTTTTAACAGAGCCGTGCTTTAAGACTCCGTTTCCGGCGAAGGCCAGAAGCAAACGTGCAAGAACCGGCGTGAGGGTTTGGTCTTCTGGGTCGCCATCTTTAACGACGGACTCATCGTCAAGCTCCACCACTTCGTCGTCGTCTTCGAGCACTTCAAGCCCTTGGCTCATCTGCGTCAATCCCGGTTCGAAACTTGAACCGGCTGAGCCGGTTTGCTCAGAGAAACCTCCGGAAAAGAAGCATAAGAAAAAGCCGGCATTTGAAGCCGCTACCGCCGGCTGCGGAGCACAACAACAGCCACGGCGCTGCAGCCATTGCGGCGTCCCAAAGACGCCACAGTGGAGAACTGGTCCTCTAGGAGCCAAGACGCTTTGCAACGCTTGTGGTGTCCGGTACAAGTCGGGTCGGCTCCTACCTGAATACAGACCCGCCTGTAGCCCGACTTTTTCGAGTGAATTGCACTCTAATCACCACCGAAAAGTACTAGAGATGCGTAAGAAGAAGGAGATTTCAGGCCAAGTTGAACCGGGTTTTCCCCCCCTCTGGCAATGTCCGGTTTTTGATAGAGTATAGTCAATGTTAGAAGAAGGAAACAAACAAGAGAGTATAGGAGATATAGAACCGGGCGAGTGAACCCGGTTCGGTTTAGTCCGGTTTTTTTCTAGTGTACAATTCTTGGTGGTGGTGGAGGGTGAGCAGGTAGGTTGGCTAGATAATGCATCTGATCAGGAGAGACTTTTAATTTGATGCTATTTAATATGTTTTTTTGAATTTCCTATATTTCACGTAATAGAACCTTTTACTTCTTTCTGATGTTTATTTGAAACGCTCCAAGTTTCTATTGGTGGCCGTTGGAAGCAAAAACATTATGAATATTGAAGTGGGGATAGTTACTTGTATCTCTACCACTGCCCCGTGATTAGTGACCAGTAAGCGTGGGATATAATGTACATGTGGCGTTAGGTATAGGCATTCAACAAGACCAAGCGTAGACCCCGCTGGTGTTAAAAGAGTAGAGTAAGATTCTCTGTTCAATATTATCTTGTCTTATTTTGTCTCATGAATTTCAACCATTTATTTTGTGAGATCCACGCGAGGTTTACGCGGGACCTATACAAAATTCACATAAATAAACAGCTGAGATTCATTAGATATAATAAAACACCATAATATTAGACAAAAAATCTGAACTCTAAAAAGTGTGAGTCTTGCCTAAGGGTGAGTCCAAAACCAACTTCATATGGATATTGGTCCTGATTTACACCACTTTAGTTTAAGGTCTCGTTTCAATTAAAACTTGTTTCTTGTCATTATGATAAAATGGGTGGGAGGGAAAACTGCTGAATTTGAGAGAGGCTTGGCTCCTCATTGTAATGGAGGAAGATGCCTTCTGGGACTGCAAATTTTAGTGCTTTAGAACCTGCAGAGACCATCCTGGAACATGACCTGTCATGGTTTGTACCAGACACGGATATCCATTCAGTTTACGTTCTTTTAATTTTCAGAGGCTCCATTCTCTCGTTACTTTTGAATCGGGACAAGGACTCTCTTATAATCCAAATTCGCTATGAATTGAAAAAATAACTGTAACATAGGTTAATATGGATAGTAACATGTTGAACGGACAGAATTTTTATATCTCCTAGCTAATATTTCATACCTCCTAATATAGTAAGAATGTGGTTAAATAAGGGTGTCCTTGATTAACATAAAGATGATAATAAGAAGAATGTGGTTAAATAAGGTTGTGCTTGATTAACATAGAGATGATAGTAAGAATTATAATAAATATAAATCATATGAATTTCTATTCTTCCTTATATTGAGGATAAGCAAGAACATCCTTATTTAACCACACCCTTATTTGAGCGCAATTTCGTTTCAAAGTTTTTTGATATCCACGTTTTCGTTTATTTTAAGAGTTGATGTTCACTAGCTCCAACCTAAACCCTACAAGGGAAGTTAGTCCAAGCTGTTAACTAATCAGGCAAAGGTTAGTGGCGTCCGATCAGTTATGATCACCAGGGGCTTTAGGATTTATCCGACATAATTGACAACTGATGGAACATCTAAACTGTACTTTACTCTTTTCCTTTTTTTTTTCTTCTTAATGTAGTTTTGCATTATGGTTTCTCAAAAGTTCCGAAGTAGTTCAATTAGTTAGGCAACTAATGAAGCACGCAGAAAACATCTGCCATAGTTTCCAATGACATACGTTTAAGACGAATTTGTTGTCCAAATCCCACTTGTAAGAGTCCTCTTGTCCTCTACCTGTTATCCATTTCCCGTCCAATTACATTTACTAAATCAGGTTTTGATTCGAGGTCAACCTGGAAGAGTGTTTTCAAATCCATTTAAACCAAAGAGGAGCGTCATATTATCTTTTATTCAATGTTACGGTACGTTACTATATGAATGAGACGCAGTGACTTCTCAACAGGGGAGTCCTTTCTTGTCATATGCAAATGTCTGTGTTCTATAACTACACAGACAGCAAAGTGGTTGTGTTCTCGTGATGAAGTCAATTTAGGCAGTAATAGTTAATAACCCACATGTAAGAATTCATAACTTATCACCCCCCATCTGTCAGACATAGAAATGGAAGTTAGGCCCACTGCTTTTGAAGGAAAAATAAACGTTATCTTATCTTTGATCACGTGATGGACCGGCCATCCACATGCTACCCATCACTCATTTTAGGCTAATAGCTACTAAAATTTTCCAAAACCAAAATTCTAAGTAGGGATGGCAAATCGGTTCTTGCCCATTCAGTCCGATTTTGGCCGGGTTTGAACAGGTCATAGCAAACCATTGTCAACTCGATTTGGTCATAGGTCAACTATGAGTTGACTACGGTCAGCTCAATCAGATCACTGTCCAATTAGAGGCAGGTTGCAAGCTAGCTCAATCTTTTCTATGACTCAACTATTTTTCGAAAAAAAGAAGTCGTTTTGTAAAAAACGACGCCATTTTTTACTTTTTCTTATATATATGACCGGTCCGATTTGATCCGGCCCTCTCGTGGCCTAACTTGCCTGTGTCTAATTTTTTAAATGATATTTTAAAAATTAAAATTGTAGAAATTGTATTTTTTAATTAGATCCAGGCTTGGGTTGCTTATGCCCAAGTTACCTGAGACCCAATTTTTTAAGTAAAACGATATTATTTTGCTTAAAATAATTAAGTCTTGAGTCAATTTGGACATAGACCTGACCCGTGAACCGATCTATTGAAAATAACTAAATTTAAACTTATAGCAAACAATTGTCATCCTTACAAAATATATTACTTTGAAACTATTAAGTGAATTAAAATCCTAAAGAGATTGGTCGTGTTGAGAGAGAAAAGGTGACGAACTTCCTTCGCTACTTTCAACTGGCTTTCTGCAACTGGTTCGAACTTCTTCTTACCAGGCTGGGACTCGCATGGCGTCCCTCGATCAAGAGGAGCACCTACCCAAAAGGGGACGCACTAGGAAGCGCGACGAGTCTACACCACGCCCGAAGCAGTCTTACAGTGCCGCCTTGATGAGGGACACGACGACAGCCATGATTGACAAGGATAAAGCTTGGCTTCTCGAAGAACACATCGAACCCGAAGAGGGTGATATACTGCCACTGTCGGGAGAGATTGGGAGGGGGGAGATAGCTCTGTCCCAAAATTTTAAAATGAAACTAGACAACATCTGGAATCAAGCGATGATCGTGAAACTGCTGGGAAGGAGGATCGGTTTCCAGACGTTAGCTGCACGACTGAGGAACCTATGGAAACCTAGAGGCACTATTAAGATCCATGGTTATGTTTAATGATTCTAGAGCCTCTTGCTCTTCTAGTACATATTGGATTTTCATACTCCAGATCTCGTAACTGTCACCATTGAGTTTCTCACCCCTATTGAGTTTAGCAACTATATTCTTCGAAGCAGTAGCCATTATCGAAACACTAAGTTTCTAAAATAAGAAAGAAATATATATATACACGTTAATGTCACATTAATCGTTCATAGAGCAAATAATTTGATTACAATTGCTTATGAAATCAAAAGTACACAAATGTGTTCAATCATCATTCATACAACAATCGAATCCTAATTACTTTACTCTTGACGAATTCTTATATAAAATTCATGTAAACATATTACATAAATATTAAAACCTTGTTCTTATAAAAACAGACAACCTATTGTATACCTATGAACAATCTACAGGTAACGAACCCTACGCGGAAATGAGTTCACGTGTTCGCGTGAAACATTTTGCGAAGCTCGACTTACAATAGATCTAACTATTTCCATTGG
>JANKYF010000224.1:46861988-46872372 GCA_029829435.1 Erythroxylum hondense | reverse complement strand
TAGTTTTAGATAGGCGTCAAGATGTTGGTATAAGATAATTGATTCTTTCATCATTGCCTTAAATTCAACAAACTTAAGATAAAACCTTGGACATATTTTAAGAAGTTTAATGATATGATTTCGTTATTTTGTTATTGTATATAGATTAAATATTAGTTACAGGCCCTAAAAAGACCGTATTAAAAAATTGAAGGCACAATTGGTTATAGGATTTGAAACGAAGGTGGGACCAATAAACAAGATTCTATGGTTATAAATTCAGTAAGATAGAAATAGTGAGAAGGTTTGTCTTTATTAGAAAAATTACCTAAAGAAGGTTTTATGATGTTTCATCCCTTAGTATGAGCCTTAACAATAAACATGAGAGGATAAAGATATCTAGAGTATTGTATACATCATTGGAATATTGTAAAGGGGATCCTAATATATATTAAGGGGACCTCAAATGTTACATCACAATATAGAAGATCATAACTTATTGTCAAAGGATATGTTGACTATGATTATGTGTGTGACCTCGATAAAAGTAAAATCACTATAAGTTAGGTGTTCAAGCTTAATGGTAGGATTTTAAATTATATTTCAAATCTACAGTTAGTTATGGATATTGTAGCAGATATCATCGTATACTTGCTATGGAAAGAGAGGAGCATCGATATACTCCTAAATGATGAAAAACTAATTAATCAGCTCACTTATGAGCTAATTAGTTAGATTAAGGAATAATTTTTAACTAACCAGGTTGCTAGGTATTGTGATCCCTCATTAGCTTGCTCTTGAAGGGTTGATACTCAAGTTGCTAGCTAAGAGGCTTGGGTTAACTCCACTAAATCAAAAGGGTTGATAATTAACATCACAAACTCAAAACTTAAAACATCAAATGGTTCAATCTAGCCATTAACTTGCTTTCACTAATACAGAAGCTAAGCTATCTTGTTGTATCTGGCTATATCGAATTATTATATTACTCACTACTCCAATCTTGTTATCTTGGTTGTTGCAAACTTGCTATTTATATAAATTTATTTATCTTTCAAAAAATAAAGCAAAATATGTAGAGGATATATAAGCCAATAAAGAAGTTGTATGGTTGAGATTGATATTAAAAGAGCTTGAGCATAAACAATAGAAAGTTCCATTGTCTTGTGACAATCATAGTGCTATATATTGAGGAAGGAATCTATCATTTCATTCAAAAACTAAGCATATACAAGTTCAGTTTTACTTTGTTCATGAAAAAGTGGAAGAAGAAATTATGAATATGCAAAAAGTCCATGACAAAGACAATTTAACAGATTTTATGAAGGAATAATCAACAGTGATAGATTTCTTTAGTTATAATCCTTATACAACTTAGTGAAAAATGTAAACCTGTCCATAATAAACTGGTGTAAAGATTGATTGGTCTTCAATCAAATCTTCGAGTGAGAGATTGTTAGAAGAATCGAAATATTACTGGTAATATTGAAATATTAATTATATTAAAAATCCAGATAAAAGATAAATAGTTAATATTACAAAAGTAAATATGAAAATGTGTAATAATTATAACAAATTATTTTGATTCACCTATAAATATACATTCATTTTCTTATTTTATGCATCAAGAGAAACAATGAGAACATGATTACACTGAGAGGCATTAATGTGCATCGGAGTTCTCATCTGGTGCTCCGTAAGTTGAACAATCAAGAGATTGAGAATTCATGTATTCATGTATCTTTAATTTTATATAGAGAGATAGTTTTCATCTAATTTTTGTTTGATAATTACGCTAGCTTCCGTCCAATTTCTTTATTTTTTTTCTTTATAATGTCATTCAAAAATCATATAAAGAACGTCAGTCCATTACATGTAAGAGAGGATCTATACTCTCTTACTCTAAGGATTCCCAATTAAGCCATATGTTTGAAGGAAATTAGAGATGCAGATTCAGAAGGGCGGGAACTTTACTGGAGAATCTTCTCGATTGTCAAAAAATCCCAACTCGATTGATAGAGTGGTTTGGGTAGCAGATACTATACAGAGATTTGCAAACAAAACCTGTTATGAAATCTTGAGATCCCGTGGCCCTAAAGTTTCATGGTTTCATCTAATTTGGTCAAAGACACTCTCACTGAAGGCTTCATTTATTGATTGGCTCAAAATAAGAAATGCTTTGGAGTCACAACTGCCTTGTGATTATTATGTCACATGGCTCTTGAAACAAATGATTATCTGTTTCTTCAATGCCCTTATTCACAGGGGCCAGATCCTCTGTTCCCTTCCTCTAGCCCTATTCTGGCCCTTTTTCATCTGAGTCATCCATTCAGGTGGGTCTAAGCGAGTGGATGACTCAGATGAAAAGAGGTCAGAATAGGGCCAGGAGAAGGAGTCAGAGAATCCCCTTCTTTATTCCCATGTTATACGGTCCGAGATTTAGCACTTAACGCACCCAATCTGCAGTGAAAGAGAATGGCTAAAGATTATGGAATGGGCTGCATATGCAATTAGATCCTTGAAACAACATGCTCAGATACTTCAAAGTTCAAACCACTGGCCTATATTGCATTTAGCCATTTGAAGAGAAAGAAGCAGCAGATTTCACAAAAGTCTACCTAAAACAAACTTAATTAGAAAATTCCTAACGACCAATATTTACAAGGTGACATTAAGCACTCAAATGAAGAATAATTAGAAGCTGACATGATATGTCAGATTGTGATAGTTGGATTGAGCAGCTGTAACTCTTGTTAATCGTAGGTGGTTAAGTAATTAGTCTTGGGTCCCTTGGGGACCAACTCTGTATATCAAGCTTAAATGTTGAACAATTAATGTATTCTTCATTTACTTTTCGAGAAAAACTTACAATAAGTGAATGAATATATATGATATAACTCCTCTTTTTAGTCACATTAATATTTCTTTTAATTTTAATTGAGCTACAATTTTACTAGATCTCTTAATTATTATAACACATATATTATACCAGTGAATGTGAGACCAACATAGTTAAATAGTCTTATGATACCGAAGAATCTTAGCAAACTTAAATGTAATCTTTCTTGGGTCAGAGTTTTGCTTCCCGTAAGAGACCTATTCAGCTTGATTGGGGATTAATTTGAGTGTGGATGATTTAAATGTGTCTTCCCATAATTAAAACCCTCCTATAACATCTCGTGAGCAACAAGTAAAAAAAGAAAATAAGAAAGTGAAAGTGGTGGACATAAGTTGGGAGTTTAGGTAGGATGTTAAAAGGATTTAGCTTCTTTCTTTGATTTTTGTTTTCTCAGAATAATTACGTTGGAATGTTTAATGTCAGCTTGTGCTCCAGTACAGATTTCATGTCCCATCTTCTTACGTTGGAATGTTTAATTTCAGCTTGTGCTCCAGTACAGATTTCACTTCCCATCTTCATATCTTCAACAACACATTAGCTTGGAAGTGTTTCTGGTGGTTGTTATTAGACAGTGATGCGCCCGGTCCTGTGAAATGAAATTATATTCTGCAAAATTTTTAGAAAGGTGACAAGGAAATAAATATGCCACTGTTATGTGTGCAATATGATATTAAATTTAGCCAAAGCATGAATGGAAAGAAAATAGGAAAAAGAAACTTAGAAAATCACTTTCCCATCCCTTATCATTAGTTTGGCCAACAAAGCAATATCAAAAGGCAGTGCTACAGTACTATGGATGTCATAGCCATTGTTTTTCCCTTGCCGGCATTCTATTTCTACCTAAGAATGTGAAGCGCCATAGGAGCTAATTGGCCCAATCACAAGTTGCCAATTGTGCAGGTTCAATTCAATCCCACCTAACTGAGGATTTGCCGACTGCCAGAATTTGCCTTAGATCATTGTCACGTTGACATGATCGAAAGAGTAAGGATTGAAAAATGAAAATAAATGCTCTAAACCATAACCACGTAAAATGAAAAGAAGGATCATACCAACAGGAAACACTTAGGGATAGGGATAACATACAATAAAAGTGGAAGGCCTTTCCTAAGACACTGATTTTGACCTCTACTAACTTGCCGACTGCTTTGACATAAACATCCAAGTCTAGTCGAAGTACTAACTAATTCTACAGTTAAATTATTAGACTGAGTAGTCTAATTGTGTTGAAAATATTCTTCATGATTTGAAGGCAACTATTCGGTCCGCTTCTTCCCTTATCACCACTCAAAGCCTGAAGATATGGAAACATCACTTGAACTTCAAAAAAGTTGGCAACAAAATTAGTAAGTGAATTCAGCCTCCATCAGGGGGCTATTTTGAACATTCTCTAAACGTTGTCGTTCATTTTGAACACGCTGAAACGTTAAAGTTTAACTCAGATTTTAGTGCAACCGTTAGGGTTAAATTTGCTATTTTTGCCAAATTAATAAGAAAAACACATTGACAGGGGTAAACGTACACTGATCATACAACAAATGGGTGAATTTACATTGTCTTACATTCTTAACATACAAAACACTCCGGAAAAGAAGAACTGCTTTTACTAAAATTTCAAGCAAATAATAGCTTTAAAAAAAGAGCTATCAAATGCCCCTTCAAATGGGTTATGAACAAAATGAAGGAACAAGATGTTTCTACTTCTCATTTCAGTTATCTTTTGAGCAAATAATAGCTTCAAGTAAAAATAGCTATCATTTGCCACTTTGATCAGTCGACCTCTGATTTGCATTTCTACATCATTACTTCAAGATGCGTATTACGGCAAGACCCACGGCAGAGATGGAAATAAGAGTACCAATGCAGTGCTTTATCACATCGAATTTTGCTGCTTCGAATTCTGCCCTTAAAGCATGAATTTCCTGAAATTAATATCACAAGAGAAAAATATAAAACATCAGAATGCAGCATATGTTAACCACACTTTAATGCAGCAAACCCATTGCTCTCACCTTATCAAGCTTGCTAGTGAGGTTACACGTTTCAGAATTCTGGTTTGCTACTTGATCCCGTATTCTCCTGTATTGATTGAAAATTACATGAACATGTCAATTATTTAATTCACAAATACAAGAAAGTAGCTCAATTAAGGGTTCCTTACCCCCTCTCAAGATTCAAATCCAACCGTTGCCCTGCAATGACTTTGTCAAATTCATGCCTTCACAGAACCATCATGAAGTTCATTAGAGAATGAACTAGAATTCATTTGCCAGATTACATCACCTACAATTCCATACCTCAATTCATTGCGCATCTTCTCAATATCATCTCGAAGCTTTTCATTCTCATGTTGCAACAATGATAAATGGCGGTTCTGTATTAATACTTCTGTCAAATGACATTGTAGAACCAAGCATTGAACTTTACAGGTTGGAAGAACAGCTATGCAACAATGACATCAAAATGTAACAGATTGAGGGGCCAAGAAGACGACTTAAGAAAATGACAGACCAATAACCTTGCACAAAAAATTTCTTCATTGTCAGTTCCCACCAGTTTTGCAATCAATTGAAAGCAGTTATTTTTCTTAACTAAGGGATTTGATTGTTCAGGCACTGAAATGCGTACTTATGCTTTAATACATTAACGGGGTTACAATTTCCCAATAAAAGTTCTCTAAGAAATGTTGCTTCTTAAGTTCTCTAAGAAATGTCGCTTCTTCATGAAACTACATTCTTGGGAAAATGTCAACCAGTGCCTAATATAATAGCTTAATTCACACTAGATTGGACGGTGTTAGAGCAAGGAAAACGTCCTCGTAGTATAGTAACTAAAAAATGTACCAAAAATAAAGTAACTAAATAGGACCAAATTATAAAGCAGAGTAAAGCTTTCTACTCCAACAAGATCCTTGGACTGAAATATCAAATGCACAAGAACACCATCAAAGGGGGTTAGTAATGCATGAGAAACATAGAGAGATGAGATATAAAACAATTTATGGGACTGTTTTAGCTGAAACTTCACCCTAAAAAATCCATTAGCAGTTATGCTTTCAATGATAGGAATTATACATGTGACCAGGCAGAATGCTTAAAGGAAAGACGCAGAAAGCAGAGTGATTTATGAACTAAAAAAGTTTCGAACTCAGAAGAATATCAGAGTAGCTACAGACCAACCAACAACGCGATTTGAGGTATATCTAGTCACAAATGTTGACAATTGCAAAAATTATAGTGACAAAAAGGTAGCTCGTCACTATTGACGGAGTTAAGAACCTATCAATTACCTGCAGACTTTGCACTTCGGTTTTGAATTTGGACAAGTTGGTATCTTGAATCATTTCATTCTAAGAACAAAACAAAATTGCGCGTGGAAAACATTATTCTTTTATTTTTGATGGTTCACATTCCAGAACAACGAAGATTGAACAGACTTGTAATTGACAAACAGATGCTTACTTTCTCCATCTCTGTCTTGGAAACAACGGTATGAGCAATATTCACCAGGCTGTCGGCCAAAACTCCAGTAACGGCAGTTGTGATGGCCTCCGCTTGCTTAGATGGCACGCCCACTACCTCCAATTTCTTCACCTGAACACATGCAGCAGAAAGTTTATAGCTCTGCAGATTATTTAACCTTCGACAATAAAAGAAAAAGAAGAAGAAGAAACGAAACAGAACCAAACGGTGAAAAAGAATGATGGATTACAAGGGCAAAAGTATCAACAAGAAGCAATCCCTTTTCATTGGATTTCACAAGCTGAGAAATGGGTCTGCGCGGACAAAACGAAGCCAAGAAGTCACACGAAGCTTTTTCGCGAGAATCAAAATTTCCATTTCTACCAAACAACGACCCTCCACAGTAGCTTCCTATTTGACTTGCCCGCCTACAGGACGCGGCAGCAGCAGCAGCAGCAGCCATTAGCTGTTACAGAAAGAAAAACTCCAGCTTTCTATATCCACAACGATTATCTTGGAAGCCAGAAGTGAAAGAATGAAAGAAATCCTGAGATTTGACGCGTTTCTTTGTTTATTGGGATTTGGATTTCAGTCATTTGGCATGGAGCAATTTCACACCATCGCCAAATTCATCTTTATTGTCATTAGAACAAGATATGTACAGATGAGGAGGACAGTTTCTAGCCATGGAATGAATTATGAATTATGAAGCCCTCCCCATTTCTCAGAAGTTGCCGTGTGCCTCGTTTTGCGTTTTTGTTTCACTCTTGTCTAATAATTCAGTATTGATCTATGTTTAGCTATTAAATTACAAGACACGCCAACTACACTAATTTTGGCTTCTATTATATTTTAATCCAATTTCTGTCTCGTAAAAACGATTGACTAAAATTTGGAGTAGCTTCTTAAATAAGACCAACCAATGCTCAAATGTACTCTTTTGTAGGTAGAGAGAGACCTGAGATGAGTATGCATTTAGGCAGGAAACGTACAAGAAATGGGCAGTGCACCAACCATTGGCATCTTTCATTGTCAGAAAATGAGACAGGAGAACGATAAACAATTGGATTTGAGTTCCAAAATCTCTGTATTGTATGAATTATATAATATAAATAGCCTAAGTTGGTTGACCTTACAAATTATGTGCATATATTTTCATGAAAGATCGGCGGAATATGCACCTCTACCATTTAGAGGACAGAATAAGAAGAAGAAGCAGACACCTCTTCGGAACAATATTTTTTAAAACCCTGAATGAGAAACTGCATTGTCACACTATTGTACAATCCAAAGCACACTATTTCTCTACATGCTTAAATCTCAAACACTGCAATCTGTTTAAGTTTCATATTTATCCCTTAGCCAAACGCTCAGTTTCAATCTTGGATAGTAGTGTTAAAATGTTTGCTTTAAATTTATGCATGTAATTGTTATGTTTTTCATTTTAAATAAAAGTCCAAGTCAATATGTAATCTTTAGAATAGAGATTGTTATCTGTTATGTGATTCTTAGGGATCATGATTAGGATAGCTTATTTTTCTAAATTATTGTTAGCTTTCTTAACTATTTAAACCCAAAGTTTATATGAAATAAATGAGAACTTTTTCCATATATCTCTTCTATACACATAAAAAACCAACAGGAACCATTCAAATTTAATGTGAAATCCAGATCATAAACACTGACCTATGTAAGTGTAAACCAAGTTTTAAAGCTCAAAACTCACAACCCTTGTCCTCTAAAAGCTACAATACTGAGTTTGCCTCCTACATGTTTCTAA
Organism: Erythroxylum hondense; assembly: GCA_029829435.1. Taxonomy (NCBI): domain Eukaryota; kingdom Viridiplantae; phylum Streptophyta; class Magnoliopsida; order Malpighiales; family Erythroxylaceae; genus Erythroxylum; species Erythroxylum hondense. The sequence continues at coordinate 46,864,253 of JANKYF010000224.1, read as the reverse complement.
ATGTTTTCATAATGTTGAGTATCCAGCTCCATTTTGAGGCTTTCGATGATCGTAAACTCCTTTATAATTCGTAGGAATGACAAACAAGTAAAGACAAAATGAATGAAACTTTTCTAGGGAGAGACACGATCGTATAGAGTGCTACACGCCCTACATACCCATATGCTTGACTTACAAGGTCATATATTTCAACCATGTAAGAACACATGCCCATATAGAGCGACACACTCCCATGTGTTAACTTAGACAGCTATGTGGATCAACCCTGTAAGTTTCTGGAATTATGTGAAGAAGGACGTGAAGAGCGAAAATATGCCCAATCGTGTACACACGTTTGTTCATGACATAGACGACCGTGTATGTGATTATGTATTCACTATGACCATGTATATTTGCTAGTGAAGCGATGCTGAAGAAATACAGTCAAATATACACGGTCATAGTGAGACATATTGTGTACACTATGGAAAAACCTATTTTGTGATATAAAAGAGAAAAATGTGTTGATTTTGCATGAGAGTACGACCATAACTTCCAAAAGTGAGGAAAAATAGAAAGAGGACAATTAGTGTTGTATTCTTATCCTTTTTTTAATTGTTTTTGGGATTGATTTGAGAGCTTGCTGATTATTGCATCAACTTTGGTTTCAATCTTAAAACTTTGTAAGATAACTTTTGTTGTGGAGTGAGAGATCAATCCTTGTAAATCCTTATTTGAATTTAGTGAATTTGCTTGTTAGGTTGACCTGTGGTTTTTCCTATTCATTGGAGGGTTTTCACGTAAATTTTGGTATTTGTTTCATTGTTCAAAATCTTGTTCTCATACTAATTTTACTGTTTAAAGTTGAAGAGTATTTTTGTTATTGATATTTGGTTGATCTTTTAGAGAGTTTTATTATTGTCTCCTAACAAGTAATATCACAAACATCATGATGGAAGGTAGAAATAGTTCTATGGTCAAATTGACATCATCAAATTACTCTAGTGGAGGACCTTTTGTGTTACAAGGATCGTTTTGATCCTATTGATGTAAACAAAGGTGTGAAGAATGATGTTCCTTTAAAAACTTAAAAAGATGTCAAATAGAAAATGAGAAAAGATGAAGCAAAAAACTCTAGGCACTATTAGACAATAGATTGTTTTCAGCATATTCAATCATGTGTGTCAAGAAATGTATCCTTTTTGAGCTGTGAAAAAAGTTAGTAGGGCTTTATGAAAAAAAGACTGCCCATAATAAGGTCTCTCTGATTAAAAGGCTTGAGAATTTGAAGCTGAAATCTGGAAAATCTGTATAGGAGCTTCTAGTGATTTCTCATATATAATCAACAAGCTTACTATAATAAAGATAATTCTTGATGACGAACTTCAAGCCTTATTCTTGTTGAGTGTGTTAGCTAATAGCTAGGAGACGCTAGTGGTGACGATTAGCAACTCAGTTCTTGAAGGTATGTTCTCTTTTGACGTAATCAAATAGAATATCTTCAATGAAGAAATAAGAAGAAAAGAGATGGGAGCTGACAATATGCAAACTTTTGTGACATAAAACAAAAGAAGGAACAAGGCAAGGCTCCCAAGAGTGTGGCAAGTCTAAGAATCGATTAATGTTTAGATGTGACAAAGACATGAAGAAATGTCAGTATGATAAGCCATGTCACATTAGGAGATTCTATTGTAAGTTTAAGAGGGATAAGAAAAAAGGAAGATCATCAAAATGATGAAGCAGATAAGAATATAACTGCATTAACTTCAAGCATGAATGATGAGGTGTCCTTAGTTTATATAACAAGTGAATGCTTTCATGTCAGTAATTCGATTTTTGAGTGGTTGATTAACATGGGAGCTTCTTATCGTTATGTTCCAAAGGTTGAGTACTTCTCAAATTACAAAAGTAAATACTTTGGTAGTGTAAAGATGAAAAATCAAAGTTTCCCCAAGATTGTCAATATGGGTGATATCTGAGTTCAGACAAACTTCAAATGCTTACTGACTTTAAAAGATATACAACAAATCCTCAATCTAAGGTAAAATCTATTATCGACTAATGTCTTAGATCAAAAAAAATTTAGCACACTTTCAAGGATAAAAAGTGGAAACTTTCTAAAGGAGCAATGACTGTTGCTCGAGGAGAGGAATGTTGTTCATTGTACAAGACACACTTAAAGGTATGTAGTGGTCAAGAAGTACACACAACCGAACAGAAAACATCTTTAAATTTGTTGTATGTACGATTGGGACACGTGAGTGAGAAGGAGTTAAAATTGTTGGC
>JANKYF010000224.1:46843791-46855846 GCA_029829435.1 Erythroxylum hondense | reverse complement strand
AGCTGAGAGAAAATTTTTAAAGTTAAAATCATCAATGCTACAAGAAAGGTTGAATAATTTAGTTATTTTATATATCAAGAATGATAAGTTAGATAATATTGATCTTGATACTATTATTAATGATTTTACACCTAAAAATGTACAGAGAAATTATTTTTCATAAATCACGATCATCTGTGTGCTTGTTAGTACAACTCTCTTAGTGGTTTACAATATAATATTGTTGTGATTGCTACTACTGCTATTTTGTTATTACTGCTACTATTTTTTGTGATTTTATTGTTGCTACCATTTGTAAGATGCTATTAGCTGATAATATAATCATTTAGTTTTTTGTTAACTACATAAACTTATAAATTGAGCTATTTATGTATGAATATTATATTTTAATAATAAAAGTATGCTTTTAAAATTTACACATTTGTATATTGCTGATTTATTGTGGTCCTTCTTTTTACTTTGCTAAGTACTTATAAAATGATAGGAACGACTCTGATCAATAGAATGGTACACGGTTGTACAAATTATATTTAATTATTAACAACTAAATAAAATTTCATTTCATATTCTAATGCCGTATATTCAATAATAATATCTCCATTAGATGTTATTATTGTAAAATAAGTCAAACAGGAAAAGAATACGGAAAAGTATGAGATCTAGATAAGGACTATAACTAGGCAAAATTGGTAAGAAATACAACCTTCCTGTATAATATATGTCTAGATTAGATGATGTTATAGTAAAGGAAGTTAAACAACATAAAGAACGCAAAAAAAATTGTAACTCCAACTCTTATCCATCCAAGCAATGTAATGTAATTGTCTTAATAAAAAATCAATACTCTTTAAACAACGCACATAACACAAAAAAAAAAAAAAAAAAAAAAAAACATGACTTTAATCGTTTTAATAAAATCTCCAACCCTGAACCCAGCTGGACAAGCAACAATAGAATGAGCAACAGACAATATGAAGCCAGACGCTGAGTAAGCAGACAACGTGAAGCCAGATAAGTTAACATTAAGCAGAGATGCAGACAAGCAACCGAGTAGGCAACGTGAAGCCGAGTGGAGACGAGAAGAAACAGAAGAAAACAAGCGGTCAAGCAAAGAAGAGGTGGTAATGTTATCCCTAATTTCCCAAAATATTTTAAGTATTTTGCATTTTAATTTTTAGTGGGATATTAAATTTCTTTTTGGTCCCTTATTATATGTCACGTGCATTTTCTTATTAATTTTTAAATTACTTAAATGTTTTTAAAAATAACAAAAAGCCAATATTTTTCAAGGTTAGGGAATGAGTTAAACCACACACAAAAAAAAAACTGATTTTTATCCTTTTAACATATGTACAATTTTCATTTCAAGGAAAATAGTTCCACTTCAAGCCTAACCGGTTAGACCGCCAGTGTCAAATTACATGACTTAAATGTAATTGAGCACATTTTGCAGCAATTTTCTATCAGGGCTTAGTTCTCGTTAAAAAACAGTGAGAAAATGGTAAAACACGGGGCATTTTCGACAATATAAATTGATCAGGTTGGAATAGGTTATGTTCACCAAATGCCTCAATTCGTATATGTATCTAAGAGAAATTATCCTTGCATTTATCTTTTCAATTATCCCAATGCAGAACTTTTATGAGCTATATATATGAACCACGAAAGAATAGTTATGTGTGATGCTACTTTTCAGTGAACATTCACAAAGGGCAAATTTCCCCATACGAATGATTAATTACAGAATTACATGCACCCCAAATGTGGCCGGAAAATGGACCTCTAACTTCCCGGATGCCAATAACTACATAATGCTCCCTTCTTGCAGTTCCCGTTCTCATAGAATTTACACACTCGCTGCCCTCTGGGTGGAGGCCTGAAAGGACCACTACCATTTCCAAAAACACCAGAAAATGGCTGCCTGTTCCACGAAGACCTATCCCTCCTATATCCTGAATCTCTTCCTTGGTGATAACTTCGATGCTCTCTTCCACCTCCATATCTATCCTCAGCATGCCAGGGTTGGCTTCCCCATCCACTTATATTCCCCGTAGAGTTGGTTGCATTCGTGTTAACAGGCTGTTGATGAGCTGCCCTGTCACCAGCTCCCCAGTCCATGTTCTTATCTCCTTGATAAACCCCACCCAGGCTTAGATTGGCACTTCCTTTGAAACTGTTCCGGTTGAAATCAGGCCCTGCTTGCCACTGGCTAACAGCACAAGATGCGGGTGGCTGGATTGCTGAAACTGTGCCCTCTTGGTTACCTATTGATGGTGGAAGAGGCTGTATTTCTATGCCTGCATCCCATTTCTTAACTAGAACATCACCAAGCTTTGCATCTCTTCCCACTTCAGCTATTCTAGAAGACTGTCCTCTATAGGTCTTCTGAGGATCAATCCTTCCAGCCCGCAAAATTGGGTGTGGTTCATCATGTAAACTTGCCTCAGATGATTTTTGAGACACATCGAGACATTTATCTGTTACAGACGAATGGGAAGATATTTTTGCAGACTGACGCAGTTCATCAATCAAAGGTGAACGAGATGGCATTTCAGATGCACAAATTGGCTCACCGATCACATTGCAGTGAGGTACATGAGATAGCTTAAGTGGTTGACCATTTCCTGACAACTTAGATGGCATTTGCGATACTCGAATGCATTCATCCGTTACAGTGTTATGTGAAGGCACGTTGGATAGCTTAAGACTGAGTGGCTCATCAGTTGCAGTCATCCGAGAAGGCACCTGCATGTCTCCAGTGGAGCTAAATGCATCACTTTTTCCAGGATCAGGGGCTGGGCTAAATCTCCCAACAGGACTAAAGCAATCATCGTCAGAATCGTGTGTCAGTTCCTCACATCTCATTTTTGAAGTAGGAGAAGACATGCCACCAAGAGACTCCATTGCTTCAACTTCAGCCAAAAGATCTGAAACAGATTCATCAACTAAAGAGAACTCGTTGGACTCTGGAACTAGTGACTGCCAACCGGTGGTATCAACTGCTAGGTTTGCTGGGGAAGTATGTGTGAGGTGACCACACCCTGAAGAAGGTGTAGCAGCATGATCAGTAGTTCCTTCAGTTGGTTTCAATGAAGATATACCTGCAAGATTTGAGTCCCATTCTTTGGTAGGAGCAGAAGAATAACCACCCCATTCACCAGCTACTTCAGGGAGTTGTGCTCTAACTATCACCAAACTGGAATTAGTACTCCAGCCGGGTCCTGATTCCAGGACTGGAGCATTTGAACAAATAGATGGTTTTTCCTCTGGAACCTCATTTTTTACATTTGAATGTGTCTGCTTTGTGGTTGAGATGGGCAAATCAGTAAAGCCAATTTCCTGATTCCGCTTGGATCTTCCAATAGGATTCACAACAGAAACAAGACCAGAGTTGGAATCACATCGGTTTGACAAATCGTCTCTTCGTGTCGGTCTCCAGTTACATCCAGAAGATTGACTTGAATGACCCTCACTATCAGCTTGCTTCTCATCACTTTCTCCAGTAGCACCACTCTTGTATGAATTATCATTTAGATTGATTCCAGAACACCAATTTTCATTTTCGTGACCTTCCTTAAGACAAAGAACAGAAGTTTCTGGAAGCTTCACAGAAGATGATGATGAGATTAAAGAACTACACACTTGGGCCTTATCAGCAAAAGAGCTACCACCTCTTGGCAGGTCATGGCCTTGAACTGACATTTGAGCCCGTCTATCACCACCAACAGCAACACTCATAGCTGTAGTCCAACTAGAAGAATGAGAGGCATATCCATCGCTCCTCACAACTTGATTATTATCTTTGCATTGGACACTAGGATCATTTTGCACAGCCTTCCTGCCGGAATCAGTGCTATTATTGTCTACCAAAGTAGCAAAACTTTTTGGACCCAACCGAAGCTCACACTTTTTATCCATGTCATCCATGGCAGCTGCTACTCCCTGAAGCAATAAAAAGTTATCGTGTGGCAACTGGGATTGTTCATGGAACTTTCCAGTCAATGCATCGGTCAAAAGAATAGAATCACTCTGCTTCTCATTTATCCTCCAAACTCTAAGATCAGCAGGAAAATGCCCTCTTACGTTCCATGTGCGCAATTGCATCATATGAAATGGGCCTTCAATTTTTCCACTCGAATCCTGATATTGCCACAGTTCATCTATCTCACGATCATTAGTGAATAGCTCTCCTGCAGTTGAAACGGATGGCAAAACTGCTGACACAACATCTGAAGATTGTTCAGCTTGTTCAACTGTTTGACTACTACAATAGGCAGTCGGAGAACCAGTAGGGCCAATTTGACTATCTGGAAAAGTCTGAATGTTAAGGTTTAGAGCTTCTCCTCCCTGAATTTGTACAGAGTCATTCACTTTCTCACGAGCCCAGGTGTTCCTATCTCTATCCACATCAATTTTTTTGCATAAATTCTTGGTCTGATCACAAGCAGCAGCTAAATTTCTCTGTTCCATAATTCCTACCTCACTCAAGACATCAAGGGCTCTCAGAGAAGAGTTGACATCCAATCCCTTTTTATTGCTACCACTGTTTCTCAATCTTGAATAGTTACCTGCATACACAGTAATGTTTACCAACAAACTTTTCTCAAACTAAAACTTCAAGCAGAGATAATTAGAACAAAAGTTTCTCTATTAGCAACTCATCGATAAAAACCTTTTTCCATTCCATTAGCTTCTCCTGCATCTTCTTCAGATTCATAAAGTGGATTCATTTGTAGATTGGCATGTACAATGGGACTTTCAAGCAGCCTGGTTTTGGGCTCATTAGGTGAATTCAGAAGCTCCAATCTCTCTACACACTTTCTAGGCGTGCAACAGTCAAGGAACAGATCCATATGCATTGAATGTCAAAATTAATAGCTACATAGGAAATATTGAGAACATGACAATTGCAATCAATTAACACAATTAACTAAGCAATTAAAAACAAATAGCATATCCAACAGTCTACTCATTGCAAGAAAAAGATTTTAACCGCAACTGCCATGGTTGCACAGGAGACAATAGTAGCAAATACATTTTTGTCCACTGCAACATATAAGCAATTAGAAAGATATACGGTAGATGTTAAAGTAGTCCTCAAGCAACATCACACACCAAGCAAAAAGTACCGGTTGGTTTTTAAGTGTTATGGGCAGTACACTTCAATAACAATACAACTCATTTAGCAGAAAAAAACCCTGATTGATTTTTTTTAGATGCGTTGAAACTATTAGGCCTTAGGACGGTAAACATAACTCACAAAAATGAGTGGAAAACTTAGGCTAAAGTTCAAACAATAGGCATAAGCAGAAATCTTATACAGAAAAGGATATTCTTTCTTGTCTCCTTCATTAGATCGATCTCTAAGATGATTAAGTTGCAAAATATCTGCTTCGAGGCCCTGATTCAGAAGAGGTGTAAAACTCAGAAGACGATAACTAGTTATAAACCAAGTGGAAACACAAAATCTATCACTGTACTCCCAAGCATATCAATGTAATGAGATACCAGGACTGAAACTCACATCATGAATCTTCACAGCCTGAAGAACCGATGCTTTCTGCCGAATCTCACCCTAAAACCAAGTAAATCTCTTCAGAGTAAGAACGCACATAATCAAACTTAACGAATGGACCAAAGTGTATAAGTAACACTCACCACTTTTAGCCATTTAGTGAGGCCACATTTTATACTCTGGTGCAAATGTTTGCACTCATCCTGGAAAAACAGGTATCACATCATTACTGGAGGCTAGTCATCCATTCAATTTGAGAAGGATGAGATTACAACAATTTATCAGTATTATCTTCTCTATGAGCAAAGACCATCATCATCTCAGATAAATCCGAAATGCGCAAGATAAGCAGATGTGAAACTAGAGCAGGACAGGATTAGATAGTAATGCAAATGCAATATCATTACTCTTGATTATATTGTTGCAAGAAGGTAAAACATTTTAAAATAATTATTAGCAATGGAATACTCATATAAATTATATAAGGGAAAATCACAATGTCTCAAATGCAAAACGTCTAAATTATTATCTAGATTGCATTTTTTTCATCATAACCCTTCATGACTATGGAAAAGCAACATTTTTTCCTTTTATTGAACGAGCCACAACAGTCAAGTATCAATATGCTGGCAGCAAATTGAACTTTCCAAAATAATTCCAACAATCTGAAAGAAAATCAATATGGACAGGCATCCCCAATGCTCTATAACAGAACCTGAAGGAAACTTAATGTAAGCAATCATTACCTCTCCTGTTTTTGATTAGACTACACAGAGTTCAAAAAAGTTACAAGAAAAAGAAAAAGAAAATACACCTGAACACAAATCCTACCACATAATTATGAAGCGACAATATGCAAACTATTGTGGAAATAAAAATTAATATTCTACCACAAGAACAATCCACCTATCAAAAAAATTTATTAAAGAAATCCTAAAACAGTAAAGTGTCCACAAGACAGTAAATCAACAAAGTAGAATAAAACAAGTATCCAGGTCAGATATTCCGTCACCTCCGAAAATGCCTGGTCTGAAATACCATCAATTGAGATGATCTCCTTTTTATCTATATTCATTATTTCAAGCATGATATTAGTTCTTCTTGTGCCAACATTATATGATTCAGCCACCCGACTAGTTCCTGCACACGAAAAAAGCATAGTTTTCATCAAACTAATGGTATACAGTATTCTGATTAAAGAAAATTACAGGGCCTCCTAATTCCATTTTGTTAAATAACATATTGGAGGAGAGGTTATATGAATATACCTACAACTTGCACAAGCCTGTAAGTATCTTGCTTTTGATCATCACAGGAAATCTGGATTCTGACAAATGACCCAACAACCTTTTCATGGAATTTCTCAGCATCATCCAACAGGATCTCCATTATATTTCGCTTTACGTATAACAAATTGATGTTGTGAACATCAATAGCTGCAAAGTCATCTGGATTAGGATTTGTCACTAGTCCAGACTCATCCATGTTTTTGCATGTTTTATGCTCTTTTTGATTGCTAATCATCAAGTAACTATCATTATTACTTGCAGCTTTATCAAGAATACCAGCAACATCAACTCCTGCTCTAACAATGTCATCTGCTGAGGAAATTCCTTTCAGTGGGAAATGATATTCAAGAAGCTTTAGCATTTCATTATGTCCAACACGTGCTTTGCCAAAGAGAGTCATAAGCATTGAATCGCATACAATGTGTGACTTTTGGCGAGGATCACAAAGATTGTTTCTTTTTATATATTCTAGAAGAAGATCCTGAGCTTCAAACTGAGATATCATGGATATGTCCCCATTTCTCATGAGCGAAACAAACTCTAGGAGCTCCTTCGTTGCCCATGTTGTGCCGTTAGGCAACGGAGTAGTTTTTTCCACACCTCGAAAATTCCCCTCAATGGTAAATTTGGGCTCATAATCAGTTTTCCTCCTCTTGGACTGGCTTGCCTCTTGGCTTCTGGAACGGTTATCTGTACAAGAAGCTTTATTGTCATTACCCAAAAGTTCCACCTTAGAAATCATAGTACCAACTCCCTTCCATGAACTTCTCACTTTTGGTAGCTGGTCGCCTTTCCACGGGTTTTTAGCTTTAGTTAGTTCATTTAAATTTAAAGATAGCTTTGTTTTCAAGTAACTCCAGTATATCTTGAAGAGATACTCCCAACTAGTTTTGTCATCAAAATCCACTTCAACCTGCATAAATAAAATGGAAAAGGGAAACATATAAAATGCAGAACTATAATGGCTAATTACTAAAATTGAAGAAACATGGGGGCATTACTAGGAGAGGATGAAGTTTTGGAGGCAAAACTTAACTTTCATCAATTATTTTATCAAAGACAGCTAGTTCAAATAAAATCAAGAAAGGATATTTTCCCAAAGTTTGGATAATTTATACTCTTTTAGGTTTAGTCAATATTTGGATAACATATGAAGAGATAGGATTTAACATACTCTTTCCTTATTCCCCGGTGCAATATTTTCTATAAGCATTATAGTACTCATGCACGTCCCACAAAATCCTTTATTTCCTCTTACAGAAACGTAATCTGCTTCTTTGGTGCATCCTTTGCACAGTGAGTATGTGCAAGTATAGCACAAATAATGGGAAGCCTTCTGACAATTGCTACATATATGCCAACCTGAAAACACGCAATTGCATGAGAATTATCAGCAAATTACACCAATACCATGTGAGAACCTGATCTTAACTAATGAGCATATTAGACGTCACTACATACGACAAACAAAGAATCCACAACTTTGGGGATAAGAGAATCTAGGGAAAAGAGGATATTCATCAGAAATTAATCGATTCTTGTATTCATCATCTGCAATTCTTAAATCCACTACACTGCAACACCAAATGGCTCACAACTGAACTTACATTTGCATTATGAATTCATATCTTTACTATCCATAAATATAGCCAACGACATACACTCGACAAAAGAAACTGTGTTGATCAATGCATGAGGACAAGGAATACAATATGTAAAAAGAACAAGTTCATGCAAAAACTGGTTGCATACTGAAACTTACCGCAATTCCACTTAGCTTTTGATTGAAAGTATGCTTCGTCCCTCTTGATACAAGCTGGATGGTAAGCTTTAGGGCAGCCCCTACCAAACATCAATCCGAAGTAATTAACCGAACAATAAATGCACTACATCGCAGCAACAGAAAAGGTAAAAACGAACCTAAAACCTCCACTCGGTGCCAAGAACTTAACAAGTAGAAGTCCAAAACGCTCAATTAACCGGAAATTTTCCATATTGAACTACAAACAAGATAGCTCCAGTTGAACAAAACAAACTTGCAATCAACTTAACTTACATCCCACCTTGAATTCCCATAACTGCTATCAAAATTTTCTTAGCAAGCAAACAGAAAACACAAAAGGAGAACCTGAGCAAACCGACTCACCGGCGATCACACAGCACAAGGTTGCCACCATCGAAACAAATAAAGCATACGTCTTCCTCATCCTTCTTCCTCTTCTGCACCAGAGGCGGCGGTGGCGGGACAGAGGTCTTTCCCAGTGCACGCGGCGGCCGGCCACGCCTCCGCTTAACACCAGTACTCATATCCGCGGCAACTCTATCCTTGACTCCAAGGACCACATCGACCCCCTTGGCCGCGTCAGAAACCGTCTGAGAAGTTACGAAGAGCCTCGCGTGGTCCATTTCCGGCAACTTATGGCATTGATCGTCCCCAACTGAAACCCCCGGTCTCTGTACGGAGCTCTCAATACAAGGCCTGTACTCGTGTTCCTGTTCCGTCTCCAACTTCGCTCCCTCCATAACTGGAATTGACTCCAAACAAGAAAAACGCAAGATCAATGATACAGAAGAAAAAGGCTGGTTGAGGGTTTAGAGAACCCTAGTTTCAGAAGTTGGGGAAATTGAGGTGGACAGGGCTCCCAGGTGAAGCTGGTAGTGGGCACATGGTGTGGACTGAGAGGAGATGTGACAGGCCATTTTCTCATCCTTTTTACTTTCTTTTTCTTGTGTGTTTTTAAGACCCGGACGGAAGGACAGTTGGGCACTACAAGCAAAACTCCGAAAATTTACAGCGCGTGTTACAGTTACAGTTACAGTTACAGTTGGAGGACAACTCCACACATGACACATCCCAGGAAAAACCACGAGTCCACTCACTCCTGGGGATTTGATTTTGAGGCAGGGACTGGAGCAGGGAACCCGGGGCCGGAAAGGGGGGGCCCCGTTCTTTTTGAATTTTCCTCTCTTTTCTCCGGTTCTTAAAGCATGACTCCAGTCCAGGCTAAGCTGGTGCACTTTTTGGATCCCATCGCATGTGATTGTTTTTTTGTTTTTAAATGTAGCAGTAATTAAAACTTCCAATTTATCTTGGAGACTTTGCAATCATTACCCTCTATCTCAACATTATTTTGTTACACTTGTCAGTATGGTATGTTCGTGAATTAGTGAAACATGTACGTTATATGGGAAGAATTTAAATAAAGTATGTGTAATTTTTTCTATATCTAATTAAATCCCCCTAAGCACTCCCTTGTTTTTGAGGATATTATATTTGGTAAATAAATCAATCACAATTGAAACTAATAAAATATTTCTTTAATTAACTTTGGTGATAAATTATATATTAATTACTTAAATATCATTTGTATCATATCCAACCACTACTAACTTGATTAAGATTAATCGTACTTTATTTCGCAATGAAGTCGTACTTTATTTCGTAAGAGTAGGCTTACTAGTTTTTTTTTTTTTTTTTTTGATTTTGGGTCTAGAGTAGGCTTACAAGTTTGCATAAATTGAAAGTAACTTGGAGCGGTAAATGTTGACTTATACTGCATTAGCATGCGGTCGCAAACTATGTAGAGACGTGGCATATATTGTATGGAATGATTGATTGTGTAAAGTATACGCCGACCGTTGGAACTTGTTGTCAATCAAGTTGAAAACAAAAAGTTGCATACCTAAATGAACGCATGGGTCTTATTCTGAGAATTTTAATTTATTATCTGACCAAATTGTCATAAAATGTAATAATAGTAAGGGGAAAAAAATGTAAACCTCCGTGGCCCTGATAAGGCCAGAAGTTACGTGTCTAATATTTCCTCCTAAATTAAACTATGTTATTAGATTGATGAAGATAATATAGGCTAAAGTTAAAGCTCTATTATAAGAATGCAAGTACAGAATTAGGAGGCCGAAGCCGAACTCAAAATTGCCTCTTGTGCGTTAGGGAACTAATAGAGGTACTATAGAAACACTTTCCGGTTATCTTGGCTGCTCTTGCACGTTTTTGGTCCCATCTAAGCTAGTAACTAGTAGCTACGCTCCCCGATATAAATGTGTGACAGAGACTTATCTTACTACGTGATTTTGATTATTCCCGAAAGGACCTTAATTCATTATTTGAAATACAATAGGCTTTGACTTATTAATTATATTTATTAAATTATTTACGTAATTTAAAAAATAGCATAACATAAATAGTCCTACATTAACTAAGAAAAGACGCACCGTATAATTATTATGATAGCATCTTCCAATTACAAGGAAAGGAAAGGCAGAGTTTGATTAAAAGAGTTCCGTAAAATAAATAAATAAATAAATAACAGAGACATCACTCAATAAGTTATGTATAAGAGGAGTCCAAAGATTTTGATATTTAAATTTATTATCTAACAATTATTGTATGTTCCAATTTTTTAGTACTATAATGAATAAGAAACTGATAGATACTTTAGCCCGAAGTGCTCCAACGTTACGCAGAAATTGCATTATGAAATGTTCTAGTTTCTTCTGTTGCAAAACAAAAAGCACAGACAAAGCAGGTAATTGCGATCAGGACGGATGGCGGTCTTAATCTGGCTTTTACGCCCCCTAACTTCGGAAGGAGCGACAAAGACAGCACACATGGATAAATGAAATTCAAGGATAACTTAATGCTATTATTTGGACGGTCCCGATTAAATAAAGAGAGGTAAGCTTAAGAAACGTGGGACCCACTTAAGCATGACTTGATTACGGAGCACACAAGCTTGAAATGAAAACTAAACGACTTCTTTCAGACAAAATGGGACCCAATGTTAGATAATGAGTTGATTATGTGGCACAGAAGCTTAAAATGGAAACCAAGCAGAGCACAAAGTGGGACCCATATTAGGTATGAATTTATTACGTGGCAAGAAGCTTAAATGTCCAAATGCCACGGAGAATTCGTTGTCTTAAGTTATGGAAGAAACAGCATTCAAAGGTTGATGACAGAAGAGCGGGTACTGTTTTGTACCGGCTAAAAAATGAAACGATATTTGTTCCTTTGATATTTGATCATTAATATTGGTCGATACTGTTATCTTTTGTTTGGTATTAGTCGGTACGTACAACATCGGCTCGATACTGTTATCTTTTGTTTGGTATCAGTCGGTATGTACAATATTGGCGTATATTGAGTCGTACCATAAAATTCGAAAAATTAAAGGATCTGTCTGTAATTTTTAAAATTTTTTCCTAAATCTACCCAACCTCACTCCCTCCC
>JANKYF010000224.1:46803929-46817277 GCA_029829435.1 Erythroxylum hondense | reverse complement strand
ATGAGCAACACGAGGGATGAAGAGTTCAAAAAGTCATTGGCCCTCGATCAACCCAGATCTATCCAGGAGATAAGAAACAGGGCGGATAAATATATCCAGCTCAAAGAAGTGCTGAAAAATATGAAGCGTAGGGCAGATGATCGATCGCCAAATGACAGAGCGGATGGTTCACATAAGCGACAGAAAGATCAGTCTAGCTGGAGGAAGCCGATCGATCGAAAGGACCAAAGGCGAGAACCCTTCACTCCGCTCAACAGGCGATATGCGGAAGTACTGGAGGTCATGAGAGCAGAAGGGGAATCTCTCCGAGAACCTACTAAGTTGAAAACCCCCCTCAAAAAAAGAGACCCCGATCTATATTGCCGATTCTATAGAGATGTAGGTCATGACACGGAGGATTGTTGGGAGCTAAAATGAGAAATCGAGTACCTTATTCAAAGGGGAAAGCTCGGCAGATTCCTGAAGCACGGTACAAATACCGAACGGGGGAATGAAGGTGGGAGCGATCGATCTGATAACTGGCGGAAACCTTGGAGACAAAACGATATGAAAGGTGGAGCGAGACGGAACAGGAATTCAGACGACCGACGCGACACGAGAAGACAGTCCAGGGCTAGAGATGACAGAAATACTGGACAGCAGGATGATCGACCGGTCAGGGTCATCCACATGATTTTTGGCGGTAGCGCGGCTGGAGGGTCCACTGTCAGAGGAAGAAAGTGATATGACAGGCAGATCGCTGAGGGTCAGTCAGTAACGAAAAAGCTGCAAGTTAAGCAAGTTAATGAAGTGATCTCGTTTGACGAGTCTGACTTGGAAGGTGTTAGCTGTCCTCATGATGACGCTTTGGTAGCCACCTTCAATATGGATGGTAGTGATGTGAAGCGGGTAATGATCGACACAAGCAGCTCGGTCGACCTGCTATATTATGATGCGTTTAAGCATATGGAAATACCAAAAGAACAACTATTGCCAATAGAGGGACCTATCAAAGGGGTAACAGGAACATCAGCCTACCCGTTCGCTCGAGTATTCCTAAACGTGAAATTTGGACAAAGGCCGTGTCAAAAAGAGAGGAAAGTCGAATTCCTGGTCGTGAAATTTGGCGGAGCATATAACGCGATAATAGGAAGAGCCACCCAAAATGCCCTCAGAGCAGTTGTCTCAACCTATTATCAAGCAATGAAGTTCCCAACACCTCATGTGGTCGGTATTGTCAGGGGCCAGCAAAGAATTGCGAGGGAGTGCTACATGGCAGAAACGAGGACCCTTGACAGGGCGGTAGTTTTAACAAGTTCTCTCGACGTAAGAACCGACGAAGAAACCGAGAGGATGAACCTTGCAGAAAAAACTCAGCGGGTCATACTGGATGTAGAAGACTGATTGACATAAAGGTCGGCGGGTACACTCTGCGAAAGGCCGAGGCGGCCGGAAAGCATCCTGGGAAGCTCGGTCATACTTGGGAAGGACCCTGTCAAGTGGTCAAACAAGCCGGACACGACTCTTACATCCTGCGTGATACGAACGGGAAAATTTTATCGAGGCCCTAGAGTTCTCAAAACCTGAGGACATTCTACTAATAGATAAGCCTTATTTTAGTTCACTTGCTTCTTTGTTTATTTGTTTATACTCTTGTATACAACTTGTGGGTACCTTTTTCCTGGCCCTATCAGTCAGATTTTTTAATGGCTTACGCCCTTGTCATCATCAATAAAGGGGTTTCAAATTTCTTGGCAAGCAAGATCTCACTAAATTGTTCAAAAGGAGAAGATTCCACTAACTGATAGCTCGGCCTCTGCTCAGCTCAGTCAGGTTGCCAAGACAGGATCTTGGAACCAGGCGATGCCAAGAACTAAAATCTTGGATCGCTCGGCCTCGACATCGCTCAGTCTCTACATCATTCAGCCAGGTTGCCAAGACAGGATCTTGGAACCAGGGGATGCTAAGAACTAAAATCTTGGATCGCTCGGCCTCTACATCATTCAGCCAGGTTGCCAAGACAGGATCTTGGAACCAGGCGATGCCAAGAACTAAAATCTTGGATCGCTCAGCCTCGACATCGTTCGGGCTCTACATCGTTCGGACAGGTTGCCAAGACGGGATCTTGGAACCAGGCGATGCTAAGAACTAAAATCTTGGATCGCTTGGTCTCGACATCGCTCGACCTCCGCTTCGCTCGACCAGGTTGCCAAGACGGGATCTTGGAACCAGGCGATACCAAGAATCAAAATCTTGGATCACTCGGCCTCGGCATCGCTCGGCCTCAACGTCGCTCGGCTATGAGCAATCCTATCAAACCTTACCACCGATCAATAATAAAGAAGACAGACGTGGAAGCATGATATATCAAAACAACGGAAAATAAAAACGAGAATTTTATTTCCTTGTGTATTTTTTCTGGTCACAAGCCCGACCAGATGAGCTCTAAAATTCAGCAGAAGGAGAAGTATGAACAACCTGAGCGGCAGGAGAAGTGTCAGAGGTTGGTGGAGCAACCGAGGCAGGAGTGGGGTCTGAGGGAGCAACTGGAGAGACATTCCCGTGAGCTTGCTCCTCTTCATCTTCTGAACTAAGGTCCAACATCTCTTCGGGTAATGTCTCCGCCTCTTTCTCAACAATCTCCCTCAACTCCTCAAATGAAAGGCCGAGCCCTATTGGAAGCATCGGCTCGACAAAGTCCTCAAACGAAGGAACAGCCGACCTATCTCCATCAGGGATGAGCACGTCATAGCAATTCTTCAAGATGGAAAGAGCCAAATGGCAAGCATATTCATTGCACTCACCGTGCAAGTACCGCTTCTTCCATCGCTTGACGGCCTCAATCCTTTGCTCCTTGACAGAGCATTGCAGCTCAAACAATCGGTTATCAGCCCTTACCTTATCCACCACTGCTTCGTGGCAGTCGTGGAGGAACTTCTGCTGGAGCTCCTGCTCTATTTTGGCTCTCGAGTTGGCCTTAAGCACCTCCTCCTGCAACGCTCGGCACTCGCCTTCCAGCTTATCTCTGGAGGCAACTACTTTTCCTTTCTCCTCCTCCCCCGACGCGAGTTGAGCTCTCAAAATGCTCTTCTCTTCCTCCCATGCACTCTTCTCCTCCTCCAGCGAAGAGAGCTGAGCTCGAAAAAGGTCTTTCTCCTCCTTTGCCTCTGAAAGCTCAGCTCTCAAAGTGTTGACCTGCTCAAGAAGATCTTGAACCTCCCGGTCCATCGTATGGTTTACTTCATCGAGCTGATCAAGACGCTGATACACCGCAGAGGCGAACGCCATATCCCTGGTACGACCATGGACGAGACTAGCCACCAGCTCCTTATTGTTCAGCGTATCCAAAAATTCCTCGTCCTCAGGAGGAACAGCCTTCTGGGCAATTTGCAGAGCGACTTTGACGTCCCTAATTGATGTAGTCTTATCAAGGCTGATCGTGGACACCCATTTTTTGCCACTAGATACTCGCTCTTTCCCCTTGACCTTATCAAATCGGGTCGCTTGCTCTTTCCCTTTTCCCTTGTCCGACCGACAGGATGATCGATCGGGATTCCGAGCGATTTTCTTTCTCTTGAGTGGTGGTTCCTCCTCTTCCTCACCTTGAACCGCTGATTGGATTGGCAACGACGCAGACTCGTCAGGTCGTCCCTCAGTAGATGGAAGGGCCAACAATGTTGTAGATGGGTCCAGCATCGTCGGCTCAACGGTGTCTTCGCTTCCCTCTACCTCCTTCCTCTGCTTCTTCACCTTCGAAGAAGATCTAGGCCTTTTGGGTTGGCTTTGGGGTCTAGGGGAGCTGGAGGACCCGCCGAAATCCTTGAGTTTTGCCATGCCTGCACAAGTATACAAGCAGTTCAGAAATCGAAATTAATATTCATAAGAAGCATAGCAATTAAACTACGAGGAGTCAATCAGAAGGGGCAATTTCTCCTTCTAGCCCGTTAATCCGAGCCAAGGGACCAACTAAAAATGTATCAGTTGATATCCCCCCGCGATATCCCAGAACAAGCCGATAGAAATTATACCGACCGAGCGCTTTGATTTGACCGATCACTTCAGACTCTTTTCCAGTAAAGGACAAGCTGGAAATATTGTTCCACCGCTCGGCCAAGGGATACCTCCACGACCTAGACCCGACAGAAGATCCCGGGGGCCTCACGAAGAAGTACTTCATCCTCCAGGCCTTAACTGACGAAGCAGTCCCAGCGGGGCGATACCACGCATCTCTGTACTGGAAGTGAGGGATCCCACCCCCCGGGGAGCGAGCTTTGGTTCATCCTGAGGACAAACCTTAGAATATCGAGTGATGGAGGACACCTGAAGTGATGGCATAACAGGGCGAGACCGTTCATAAACCTCCAACCGTTTGGGGGGATCTGGGTTGGCAACAATTTATATACATGGAAAACTTCATTGATGATCGGGGCATAGGGAAGCCTCATACCACCAACCGAGAAAAAGCTGTTTGAAACAGCAAAATAGCCCCCCGCACCACTATAAATACGCTCATTCTTCGCGGACAATCTGGGTCCCTAAGATGAGGGGATGTTATTCTTGAGAACCGATCGATTCAACTCCCCTACGGTCATCATTGATTGGTCGGACTGTGGTTTCTCAACAACTTGCCCGTCTATTCGGTCATCCGCCGCGATTTCCTCATCTATTTCTACATCCGGAGCTTCACTCCCCCTTACCTCCGGCGCCTCCACTGCTTCCCCCGCAATCTCAAGCGGCCCAACATTCTGCGAGGCACCTCCGGCCTCCAGCGTTTGGTTTTAAAAAGGAAGAGGAGGTGGCTTCGTCCCTAAGTCTAAGTTCTCTAGGGCTAGTCGACGACATGATTACTGAAAATCAAACTTACAGAGCAAGGAAAGGAAAAAGGACGTACCTAGTTTAGAGACTGGAGTTGGGGATTTGGATGACGGTGAAAAAAGGAAATTTCGACGACTGCAGACAAGGAGATGAAGAAGGGAGGAAACAAAGATTGAAGAATCGAACACGTAGAAAGTGAAGAAGTATGTTGATTCCGAGCATTTATAACATAATACTAAACAAACGGGCCAATCGAAGCTGGACCTGTGGCAAAATCTGAGCCACACGCATTAGGGTTGTCAGATATCCGGAACGGCGTTGCAGTTGAAGCGATATGCACGATCCTTGACAGCTGTACGATGCAGCAGTTGAAAGGACGAGTATGACAGCTGTATGACGGTTGCAAAGACATTTCATTTCAAAATTTGAAAACCCACCAGTGGATACGTGCTGTAAGTAATGATTAAATCCAATGCTTTGATTAGGTGTCTACGTTCGATCGGTAGATCTCAGGCCTACGTTCGATTGGTTGACCTTATGCCTATGATCGATCGATCGGTCCTATCTCTACCCTCGATCGGTCGGTCTTATCCCGAGCTGCTATGCACTAAACTACGATATCTGGTCGATCGGGCCTATCACGAGCTGTCATGCGGATGAGCTGCACAATCCTTATGTACTCCTTCGACCCTTCTCCTTGATCAGACTTGAGGAGTAGGGGGCTTATGGTTGGGTCGGTCGTGCTAGGCCCAGGCCTAGGCCCAAACATAGACGGTCCATTCATAAATGGTGGCTGCCCACTTGAAAGGGAAGACTAAAAACCTAGTAGGTATTTTTCAGATATAAATTCATTACCTCATCATGAGAAAGGTATGACCTTTGAAAACCCTATTTTTCTTTATTCACTAGCCACCAAAACTCTCTCAAGGAACTGACTTGAGTGTCGGAGGGGCCTACCGGGAATCAATCCCCGACGTGCCTTTACTGTTTTGCAGGTATCTCTTAGCCAGAATCAATCAATCTCGTGGATCCAAGCAGCAGCGCCCAGCCCCACCAAAATCTGACAGAACCAATTCGAAATGTTATGAGCCCGAGAAAAGGACCTCCTCACGAGAAAATTAATAGTAAAGTTCACCTTTTTTGCTTTGCTAGTGTTCCTTCCTTTCTTTAATATGTAAAAATAGTTATTTCCTAAGCAAGCAATTTAATAAAAGCCTTCCTAATTAAGAATCTTCAACTACCACTTTTACTTTGTTGCTCCTACAATAGTAACTTCTTCCAATAAAAGCATCCACATCATTACTCCCCTCCTCGACATTGAGCTTGCCCTTAAGCTCGAACTCAGGATAAGCTGCCTTGTAATCATCTCGATTCTCCCCAGTAGCATTACTTGAAGAGGATCTCTCCCACTGAACTAACAGCTCCCGTATGCCACAGTTGAGCGTAGTTGACAAAAATTGTAGTATGGGATAAGGTTTGCCCTCTTTTAGTAGTGGCAATGTGGGAATGAAGTTAGGGAGTGCACTTTTAACTTTTTCAAAACTAATACATGGAACACATTATGGATACGACTATCAAGGGGTAACTCCAAGCAGTAAGCCATCATGCCCACTTTAGTTATTAATTTCAAGGGATCATATAACTTGGGCATTAGCTTATGAAACTTCCTCTTTGCCACTGAGTGTTGTCGATAGGGTTATAGCCGCAACCATATCCATTCACCCAGTTTAAATGCAAGCTCCCAGTGCTTAGAGTCATGAAACTGCTCATTTAGGCCTATGTTTAGAGCAGTTGTTCCTGAACTTCTCGTAACACCTTATCTCATGTCTATAAAACTTAATCCATGACATGCACCAGTGTGGAACCGACTTCATTGGATAGTAAACTTGGGGGCTTCCTATTATGGACTAATATGAAGAGTGTCGTTTTCAATGAACTGTGAAAGGATGTGTTGTAACAATAATTTACCTAAAGAAGCCATTGAAGCCATTGCTTAGGTCTATCTCCTACAAAACATCTCAAATTGTAAACTTGGGGAATCCCTACCATAGACTAATATGAAGGGTGTCGTTTTCAGTGAACTATGAAAGGATGTGTTGTAATAATAATTTGCCTAAAGAAGCCATTGAACCTACTGCTTAGGTCTATCTCCCGCAAAACATCTCAAATAGTAAAGTTAGGGGATTCTTACTATAGACTAATTTGAAGGGAGTCGTTTTCAATGAACTATGAGAGGATGTGTTGTAACAATAATTTGCCTAAAGAAGCCATTGAAGCCATTGTTTAAGTCTATCTCCCACAAAACATCTCAAATACATTTTAAAAGTATGATTAACCACTTCCATTTGACCATCTGTCTAAGGATGGTAACCAAAAGACAAAATTAACTTGGTCCCACAAAGCTAAAATAATCCCTTCCAAAACAAACTAGTAAAAATAATATCTCAATCCCAAATAATTGACTTAAGTAACCCATACAAATGAAAAATTTTAATAAAGAAAATATGTGCCATGTAATAGCATAATATGGATGTGACATTGGCATAAAGTATGCAAATTTTGAAAAGCAATCCACCAACTCGAAAATAACTGATTTACCTCCCACCTTGAGTAGTCCTTCTATGAAATTCATGGAATATCTGCTCAAATGGTGTTTAGAATAGGCAATAGTTGAAGGAGGCCTGAGGGTCCCATTTATTTTGTTGACAAACCAAACAACTATGCACAAACTCCCTAATTTCCTCTTTCATACTCCTTCAATGAAAATACACTGCACTATCTGCAATTTTTTTTTGTACTCTTTCATGACCCATATTGTGGTAGCTTTCTAAGATGAGTTGAATGAGTGGGGAACCATGTAAAATATGCGCCTTGCCTTTGTACAAAATTAGACCTTTAAATTGAAGCCTAATAGCTTACTTATCCAATAATGTTGAGGAGAAGTAGTTAACTTTTGCTTAATGAGGTAGTTAAAACTATAATGATTTGTGTAAATGAAAAAAGCATGACCCTAAAGATACGGTCCCCAATGTGCAATGGCCTTGGCAAGGCCAATCAACTCTCTTTCATAAGTTGCAATTTTCATGTGATGGTCTACAAATTTTCGACTAAAGAAGGCAACTGGGTATCCTTCTTGCTGTAATACTGCTCTGGTCCTACTACCTAAGACATCACATTCCACCATAAATTCCTCCATAAAATTCAGCAAATATAACACAGATGTTGCTGATAAGACTCGTTTCAACTGTTGAAAGGTTGCTTTTTCTTTCATGGTTCATTTGAAGGAATTCTTTTTCAATAAACTTATGAGAAGTGCCACCACTTATCTATAATCCTAAATAAATTTTTGGTAATACCTCGCAAGGCATTAGAAACCTCTCAATGCTCAAGTAGAATAGGGATAAAGCCAATTCACCACAACTTGAATCTTACTCGCATCTGTAGATACTCCTTCACTATGAATTACATGCCCTAAATAGGCCATTTAGGTTTCCCCATAGGCACACTTAGATCTTTTCAAGAAAAGTTGATTATAGCGTAGCAAATAAAAAACTCTCTTTAAGTGATATGGGTGTTCCTCCCAAGTCTTGCTATAAATCAAAATATTATCAAAGAAAACTAAAACAAATTTTCTATGATGGTATCAAAATACCTCATTCACCAGTGTCTGAAAAGTCAAAGGGGAATTTGTGAGACCAAATGGGATGATCAAAAACTTAAAGTGGTCGTGAAGTGTTCAAAAAGTCATTTTTTGCACATCCTCTCTATCTATTCGCACCTGGTAATATTCCGACCTCAAATCCTATTTTGTGACTAATTTATCTTCATGAAGCTCATCCAACAACTCTACCACTATAATTGGGAACATATCCTTCATCATCATTTTATTCAATTCGAGGTAGTCTACACAAAATCTTCATGTTCCTATTTTTTTGAACCAACAAAATAGGGAAGGAAAATGAATACTTACTAGGCCGAATGTTGCCTTTTTAAACATCTCTTCACATTGTTTTTCAATTTCATCCTTCTATATGGTCTCACTACCATTGGTCCACTCCCAAGACATAATGTAATATGATGGTTATATGCTCGTATAGGAGAAAGTCCAGTGGGCTCTTGAAACATATGTGGATAATCATGTAGTAACTTTTTCATCTCTCCTTTAGTAGGACTTATCCCTTTGATTGCTTTCAAGCTTAATATTGATTGTTGATTTTGTCCATGCCACTGAAACCTATTGCCTCCCATTGCGAAGCTTATGGTGAGTAAGGTAAAATCCCATACAATGGGACCAAGTATTGATAGCCATTTAACACCTTGAACCATATCAAATTTAGCCAAAGGAATGACATATAAATCAACTAAAAAACTATTTTTAATATAAAATTTCACTCTTTCACAGATCCTATAACTCAAATTCGTTTTATCGTTTACTACTTCCACTTTTAGTTTTAACCGATTTTGGACTTTTAATCCAAACTATCTCATAATCACTTCTCCAATGAAATTATTCATACTTCTTGAGTCCACGAGTATCAATATGAGTTGCCCTGCTATTTTAACCTATACTTGCATAGTTCAAGAGCTTTTTAAGCCAGTGATTACAAACAAAGAAATTCTTGGATCATTAAGGTCCTCCTCCTTGGTCTCCTCTTCTGTTTTTACCACTCAATCCAACAAAGTTTCTTCCAATTACGCCTTGCAGAATAAAGTTCATCATAATTATTACATAACCCTTTCTCGTGTCTTTCTGCCATCTTAGCTTGAGTTAGCCTTCCAATCACCGGAGTAAACACACCCCCTACACTAAATGTTCCTGTTTTGTTGTTGTTGCTCCCCTTATTGGTTGAATTTCTTGCTATAGTAAATGAGTTGTAAGTTGGATGGTAAGAACTCCAAGTTAAAAAAGGTTTCCTATCCCCATCACCTTGGAATAGTCGCCTCTTTCTTTCAAATGCCTGAGTTGCATTTAAAGCAGCCCCCAAATTAATTGGATACTGCATCTCCACATCAATCCTCAATTCTTCAATCAATCTTACCATAAATAAGTTTATTTGCATGTCCCTTCCAAGCCCTTTGGTCCAAGCCATTAAAAATTGAGATTGGTGTTGATACTCCTCTATTGTGCTTATTTGTTTCAAGTGTGCTAATTCACGTATAGAGTTACTAATTAAATGTGGGTTGAATTACATGTTACAATTTCCCTTGAATGTCTGCTAATTCATCTCCGTCTCTTCAAACTCTAACTAGTAATACCATAATTGTGCCTCGTGAGTTAAGTGGAATGCTACCAATCTTACCTTCTCTTCCTCTATTATTTGTTGGCTTATAAAGAATTGTTCACACTTGTTAATCAAAACCAATGGGTCTCTAGAACCATTAAAGGTTGGGAGCTCTATCTTGGAGTATTTAGGCATCATACTAGACCTCATATCACCTTCCGGTCTATCCCTTTCTTGAGGAGAAGGGAGCCTATGACTGGTTCATGACATCTTGTGACCTCTTTCTTGTGTGATCATACTGAGTGCATGATTGAACTTTGCAAATTATGCCTCCATACTTCGTTATCCCTCTTCCAGCACTCGCAAAAGTTGATCCATTGCTGCCTCATCCATGACAACTACTTGGTTTTTAATTCATCTAAAAAGAAACAGGATTTATCATGGGAACATTTTAAGGAATTATGTTCTTTTTGGACCACTTATGTGAAACAATCTCTTGGATAACTCATCATGCTTTGATAAATCAAGTTTGTGGAAGAATACGTGAGAAAATCTTAAAGTCTACTTACACTGGCCACCATGTTACATGCTAATCAATAGGTGGATATTTTCATGAAGGGATATCTGAGTCCATCTGCCTTGATGTGAAAATCGATCTTCCTACATATTTGATGTCACCCATGAGCCTTGCTAGAGCGTTATAACTTAATGAAGGGAAATGTCACGATTATGATTGGACAACATCAAAATAGATTTAGAATATTGTAGGAAGTTAGAGAGGAACAAGGGAGAATAATAATATGAAGTTAGGAGGGTAGATGCACCAATCAACCTTCATAAAATGTCTGAAAATTTTTGAAATGTTAAAAAGAAGGTCTAAGGCGTTGTGTTACAATTTTGATGAGGCATACACTAGACGTTGTAAATGAAAACAACCTTTTTGTTGAAAATAGTAGATATTAAAAAAGACAAAAAATGAGGATAAATTTTTCATTACCTTAAAGCCTAATGTCTCTCTCTATATAATTACATGGGTTCAAAACACACAAACTATGGAAAATAAGGCATACATACAAGGTGACAAGTTATGGTTTTGATAGTTCTAAAAGCACTCATAATTTTGTAAAAGGAGAAGCACATAAGCTTGATCTACCTTATCAAAAATAGTTAGGTTTTTAAGTCTCAGTAGAAAATTATGAAAACATTCCCAATCCTGGCATATGTGAAAGGTTGTGCTTACAGGTATCCTTTGACTCTTTCTGTATTAATTTGTATATGATACCATTAGATGGTTTCAATGTAGTATTAGGTATGAATGGGTTACGCACGTTGGGTAAAATTGTGTAGAAATATTCTTCCTTAATAATGTTTATTTGGTTCAATGAGGAGAAGGTGACATAGAGTGGAAAGAGTATGAATTTTATTCCTAAGGTACTTTTGATTTAAAATTCAACAAGTTCTTATATGAAATTAGAGAATTTACTAGTGGAATATTAAAATTTATTTTAGCATTTAGAAGGATTACCACCACAATACCATCGTATTTCATTATTGCTGAAAATGGGAACAGTGATGGTAATGCCCTACCGTTATTCATTCTTACAGAAGGAGGAAATTGATAAGCAATGTAGCAATATGCTTAATAAGGAAATTATTCCTCTTCATCAATCCCCTTTTCCCTCACCATTTCTACTAGTAAGGAAATTAGATGAATCATGGTATCTTTGTATAAATTACAAGGAAATTAATGCAAAAATAGTGAAGGACAAGTTCTCAATTCTTATGATGGATGATTTATTAGATAAACTTTATAGCTTCAAGTACTTCATTAGGCTCGACCTTTTCCATTAGGTACTATCAAATAATCCCTTAGACATTAAAAATGCTATTTTTTTTGCATCCATTATGGCCGCTTTAAATTTCTAGCTGACGCGGAACCCCTAGAATCGACTCGATTAGGAACTCCTTGATCGATTGGATCAAAACCCCAACACAAGAATTCAAAATTGTTGGAATATCTTTCGACACCTTGACCAATATTAACAATACAATCAGAAACCAAAATGCACAAAGACATCAAAAGAATGTCACAAGCAATAAAACTAATAACTTGATACGCTCGTAAAATGGGTTTATAGAGAATTTCAGGATTGAATCCCTCAGAAAGTGACCTAAAACTATTGTAAATGTAATTTAAAAAGGAAGTACAAAAAACTACCCTTTTAAGCCTCAAAAAGTGGGCTTAAAAATGAAAAGCCTAACTAGAAAAAATTAAAAGTCAATTAGGAAGTCGTAATAATTTTCTGGCAAAACATCCTCTAGTAAATCGAGAATTTCGTGGGATGCAAACCTCTGATTAAGGCTAATCTTATGCCGTCGGAAAGCTAAGGCAAAAGTCTACAACTTTCATGTTGGTCAGTTGGGCTGATTTGGCCTAAATCAATGTCAGAATTTCGAGTCAGAACACGTGAATAGTGTTATTGCCTTGATGTTATTGATTGTAACTTGATTCTCCAAAGGCCTTTTCTTCATCAACCATGGTAGATATAAGCCCATCAAAAGCTTCTCTAATCCTCTTATCATTAACACGACTGATCGGTCTTTTCAGCATGGTCAATGGGTTATCAAATAGTTGACTTATCTTTTAACTCTCTTTTGAGCTCACATCATCCTCCCTTTCTTGAAAAAGATTCGTCCTCGAATCTGCAATGGTAAAAGGAGACAAATCAAAAACATTAAACAAAGCGCTAATGCCACTATGCTCACCTCGGAGATCCAATTTATAAGCATTGTCATTTATCTCTTTGAGAACTTGAAATGGGCCATCGCCTCTTGGATGTAGCTTTGTCTTTCGTTTATCAGGAAATCTTTCCTTACACATATGCACCCACACCTAATCTCCGAGTTCAAATGGAACAAACTTTCTTCCATTATTAGCACTAGATGCATATTGCTTACTCTTTTTCTCAAAGTGTCGACGGGTCTGTTGTAGCGCCCCCTTACCGTAGGGTACACACCGGGACGCCAGCAGGTCGTTCCGACACGTAACCCACGATAAAGGTGCACTACTGAGCAACCAACTAAAATCCACATGGCATCAAATATAAATATCACTAAAATTAAAACCAAATTCCACTTTCATTTCTTTAATTCGAAAATACATAATCTTGTCCAACACTGCTCAAAAGAAACTAAATACATCCTAATTAGGTCATCTCAAAAGAAGATCCCAGCTGACCCACCTCTGCGCCATAACTTCTCTTGCCGACGATCCACAAGGCAGAGAAGACTCTAACAATCTGGAGCTAGGAAACCTACTATCGCTGTCCTGA
>JANKYF010000224.1:46628022-46646576 GCA_029829435.1 Erythroxylum hondense | reverse complement strand
ATTTTTTACTTAATTTAAAAATAAAACCAAAAACAAAAAAAAGTAAAGTGAAAATTAATAATCCCTTTAGTATTTGACTTTTAAGTTTTGACTATCCTTTATGCTCAAACTTCTTTTATGAGAAGGGAAAGAACAAACAAGCCTTTCGATAATCTCCACGTATAGGAATACAACAGTTTTATATTCCAAGTCCAGGTTACCATGGGAAGAATCGAATTTGTGAAGCCTTTTAAGTTAATCTCATGGCCTTCTTTTCCCTGGGCCAATAACCACATACAAACGAGATCTCAATAACTTAACGAGTTTTGGATGTGACAGACAGCCTTTTCGTAAAGTCCATTTCTGACCTTCTTTTTTTTGTTAAAAAAAGGGACTGAAGCCCAAAATAAGAATTACAGGACAGCGATACGGAGTAGAGTAATTTCAAGAGAGTCGGCAAACAAAAACGAAGATAGACCCTCAATAACATCACAAAACTAGAGTCCATTTTTGACTTTGGTGAAGAAGAAGAAATATCAATTTATCTCTTGTATTGTGCAAACATTGAGTTTACGTACACAAAATTGCTACAGCAACAATCAGAAACTAAGATGATATTTGCATGTCATTGCATCTTTTACACTTTTATGCTTATCAACAACACATTGATTTTGTTTGAACAATTAATATTGTCCATAGTCTCAGTCATTCCAAATAGAGGATCCACATTTATATCAAGAATCTTGTTAATCTTCTTAATTTTATTATACATGGCCACTTAGTTTTGAGCATTCAACAAGTATGAGTAGATCAATTGTAACTTTAGTTTGAATTTATAGCCATAATATAGGTGAATTTCATAATTTGAAAATACAAATAAAGATTATCTATAATATTTTGTTCATTTGTTCAGCAATAAGTGAATCTAAATCGTCTATAACAATAGCATTATTATAGAAAATATATTTCAATTACTTTTGTTGAGTGATTGTTGTTGTTTTTATTATTGGTAATGATAACGATGCCTGTTGCATCCATAGAACATACAAAGGTTTAATGATGCTTTAGCATGTTGCTCCTAAGTATATTTTGTCATGTTGTTATTATGATTCAATCGAACTTTAACTCTTATTGATGCTTTTAGTGATACGTTTTTTTAAACTTAATTTATTAAAATACCAATTAGGATAAACAATTGCAAAAGGAAAATATATTGAACATCTTTCACTTGAGTGCAATGTACTTTAAGTCTTTAATAATCCAAATGATGTGTGAAAGTTATAAAATCAATAATTAAGAAAAATAAGTTTAATTTATAGTATAATGAAAGAATTACAAGAATATTTGACAATTACAAATATTAATTTTACAAAAAAAAAGAGGAACAAAATGAATTATCAAAGATTGAGAAGGAAAAAATAAAACAAAAGAAAAGAATAAAAGATTAGAATGGAAGAAAGAAGAATAAAAGATTTAAAAGAAATGTTAGTAAAATTAATCCTTTGAAAGCGAAGGAAACATCAACTTTAATACTAATGTTACGATTAAAATGTGAATTCGTTGTAATAATGAGATAGCTTTGCTATTATTAATATAAATTTTATTTAATTTCTAAAAAAAATATTACGATTAAAATGACTTTTTAAAGATTACTATATCAGAAATTGAAGGGAAAAAAAAAGAAGAATATAAGAAAATTTTTTAAAAATAGGAAATGACATACAAAATGTGTAAAAGAGATAAGAGAAATGAATAAAGACTAAATTTTGTTAATTAATTTCTTCTTAAAGTCTCGAATATAACTTTTATATCACTCATTGATGTATTATATGGACCACATCAAATAGTATTCCGGTGTAGACTGTAGACCGCATTCCAAGTGTGAGTCTTGTTTCTTTCCTAATGTTGTTGAATGTCAACTTCAGCTCCTAAATGTCGCATATGAACGTGGATATGTCATAAACGTTGGCGGTTGAATTTAAGTGCACGGTGTTACCACGTGGACAGGGACTAACGCTGACCCATGACGACCGGATTGAGATGTCCTCCAACCTTTTTTTTTGTTTTCTTAGGAGATATTTGACGAAGGTTTCAATTATATGAAGATATTTTTTATCTATTTATTCTCAGATTAATCCCCGCTTGAGTCGGATAGGTCTCTTATGGGAGATAAACTCTGACTTTAAATTTTAAACGGCTACATATATAAGGACAGTTTAAACCTGTGATCTCACTTAAGTCAAAAGAATCTCTTACCAACTCACCTGCGTCCTGAGTTATGTCCTCTAACCTTATTGATGTACGAGTTTTGGATATACATTAACAAGTGTTGATAAAAAAGAGTTTTGGATATACATTAACAAGTGTTGATAAAAAAAAAGTGGGTAACAATTTATTCCCTTCTACAAGGTAGGTGTATGGCATGCGCAATCTACGGTGAATGGACTGGGCGAAGCGAAACCCCGTTAAGCAATAAGAGGTTCCTGCCTTAAATGATTGATGCAAAATCCCAGTAATGATTGGAGTGTAAAGAGCAAGATGGGTCCAACAGGTTTGACTCGATTGGATACAAGCGAGACTTTTGCCACATTCAGACACCACCACCTCGTGCTCTGGTCCACACACGTTATAGTACTCTTTTCTTTTTTTCCTAATGTTGCTTCTTAATACATACTACAATATACGTTGTACTCGTTCTGGTACTGCAAATTTTGAGCTGTCGACAAGTCTTCACCTTCTCATGTCAGGACCGCTTGTTCTTACCTGAAACAAACATTTATCGGGAGCTAGTCCATTAAGGATTAGTCAAAACATGTTTCTTCCCAGTTGCTGTCACTGCGACTTACGAATAATGCAGTAAGGGGGACATATAATTAGTGGTGAATAAGCCATAAACCAGGAAGTTCAATTAGCATTTTATTGACTCGTCCTTCTCTGTTCCTCACTGTCCAAATCACACGGCGTGTGGTCAAAGGTCATTGAAATGTTTCATCTTTGGATTGAGTTTCAACTTTTCACCTTAAACGGAGGGGATTGAGTCCATAATTTGTTGCCGATCATGGCATGCATGTTTTGGTAGCTGAAAGCATGATTAAGATCAATCAAATCCAACATTAATCAACAGTTATGAAATCTATGCTTTACTAATGCACCTTAATGAACACTGCCGCACGTTTGGGTGACAATTTATGGACAGAACAGGTCTAACACTCATCATTCATGGCCGCTCGTGAGTTGTCTTTAAGCGGAGAATGCGGAGATTGAAAAAAGTGGTTTTTATGTTCTTATGATTTGTTTTCATCATCTAATATTGTAATTAAATTTATTGAAAATTTTATAATTCTTTTTATTTTTTTGAAGGGAATAAGTAATTCGTACATAAAAAAGAACTATATATTTTTTATTCTTATTTTTAGACAATATTAAAATTTACATTCATCTACATTTAACGAGAATATTTATAAACATTAATACGGCATAAAAGAATAATTTACACAAAATATTAATACTTAAATTAAAATTTTAAAAATATTAAATCACATGATTTTTTAGTTTAATGGTTATTTTTGACTTTTACCCTAATGGACAAGAAACTTTATACATTTAACACTTTTATAATCTCAAAACGTGAGACTATATAACTTGAGGCAATAGAGACATTTTGATAAAAAAACTCAACAAATTGTAAAAATAAAACTCATAAACATCTGTTGATAGGCTTGTGTGGATAATTTGTGATAACATAACGGGGAATCTGTAACAAATCTATCAGTTCTGTTATCAAGCAAAGAGAATAAAGAAAATGAGAATAAAACTAGGATGGATCAAGAAGAAAAGACTTGGACCATCGGGAGACTTGGACTAAACCAAGGCAACCTAAGGAGCTGGAAAGCCCAATAGGCTCATCTTGAGCCCAAGAAATAAAAAACAAAAGAAAGAAAGAAAAGAGAGGCCCGATCATCTTGTCTCCTAGCTAGGCCTCCTCATTGAGCTGGAGGTCTGGCGAAATTAGGGTTCCTTTTGGTACTCCGTGGCAAGCTAGGCGGAAGATATCATAAACGATGCCAAGCTTAAGTAACAAAGTGTGAAAAGAGTGATGCAAAAGGGCCTTCATGAAGATATTTGCCTGTTGATCGCCTGACAACATAGGAAGGAGGTGGACGACCATTCCCTGCAATTTTTCATAAACAACATGGAAATCAATTTCGATGTGCATTGTCCGTTCGTGAAAAATAATGTTTTCTGCTATGTGAATGGCTGACAAGTTGTCGCAATAAAGGTATGTTGGCTGAAGATGGTGAATACCAAGGTCTTAGAGAAGATATAACAGTCATTGTAGTTCACATACAATGGTGGCGAAAGCTCTATACTTTGCTTCAAAGGAGCTCTTAGAGACGGTGGCCTGCTTTTTGGATTTCCAGGAGACCAATGAGGAGCCGAGGAACATGCAATACCCAATGACATATTTCCGTGAGTTTGGGTAGGTACTCCAGTCAGAATTTGAAACAGCACGGAGTTGGAGAGGAGAATTAGTCTGAAACAAAAGCCCTTGACCTACAAATCCTTTTAGATATCGTAGAATGCAATGCGTCGCGTGCAGGTCAAATTTGGTGCATCTGTTCATGAACTGTGAGAGCTGTTAAACGGTTAAGGAGATATCTAGGCGAGTGGTGGTTAAATAGATAACCTTTTCCAATTAGGCAGTAGAAAGGTGTCGAATCAGGAAGGTGTTCGCCGGTTGAAGACAATCTGACGTCTGAGGCCATAGGTGTGGGAGTTGGCTTTGAGTGCACAAAGTTTGCATCATGAAGTAAGTCCAGTGTAAACTTGTGTTGACATAAGTTTATGCTAGAGGATGACCATGCTATTCGAGTCCTAGAAAATATTTTGCAAGTCCGAGGTCCTTGATCTTAAAGGTTTTATCCAAGAATTGTTTGGTGGTTTGGATCAGTTGTATGCCATTGCTGCCAAAAGCAGATGATCAACATAGATCAGTGAGATGATGAAAGTGTCATGGAGGGACTTTTGAACAATGAGTGATCAGATTAGGGTTGGTTAAACCCAGCTAAAAGGAGGGCAGAAGCCAACTTGGAATGCCACTGGCGACTAGCCTGCTTCAGTCTATAGATGCTCTTCTTGAGATGACAAACAAGTTCTAGATGAGGAATAACAAGGCATGGTGGAGGCTTCATATAAACTTCTTCGAGTAATTCATCGTGTAAAAATGCATTGTTTATGTCTAGTTGATGTAAAAACTAGTTTTTGTTTGCTACCAGTGCTAATAGAAATAGTATTGTTGTTGTTTTGACTACATGGGGAAAAGTTTCAATGTAATCCAGGCTTTGTTGTTGTGTAAATCCTTTAGTTACCACGCCACTCTTACATCGTTAGAGCTCCCATTAGTGTTAATTTATACTTGTGGACCCACTTACAGTCGATGGCAAACTTTCCTTCAGGTAAGAACTCGAGATCCCATGTTTCATTGTCTTGCAAAGCCTTTAATTCAGCTTGCATGGCACCTTTCCATTTTTGGTGTTGAATTGCCTGATGGTAGGTAGTGGGTTCCTTTTGGGAGGTAAGTCTAGTTGAGAGAACTTGATGTGAAGGAGAGGACTGAAGAAAGAGAACGAGGAGAAGAAAAGAGAATTGTAGGATAGATATAATCTTTGAGGTGAGATGGAGGTTTAGTTTGTATTGTAGAGCGACGAAAGGGAAGATTTGTGGTGATGAAGGTGATGAAGAGGATGAGGGGTAAGGTTGGGTATGTAAAGGTTGCAAAGTGGCAGGGACTGCTGGTAGGATATATTTAGTAGGTGAATTGGTATGGATAGGTAGTATACGAGAAGGAAGATATGAGGGAATAGGTGAGATGAAGAAAGGAAATATATATTCATAAAATTGTACATCTTTATTTAAGAAGTACTGGTTGGAGTTGAGGTCAAATACTTTGTAGCCCTTAGTATCTGTAGAAAAACTAACAAAAACACATTTTTTTGCCATTGTAATTTGCCTTGGCTTGCTTCTTTTATGGAAGCGAAACAAAGGAAACTAAATACTTTAAAATCTGGATTAATACCAAATAGGACAGAATATGGTGAGTTGTGAGATAGGAGTGGTGAGGGAATATGATTAATTAAGTATACTACATGTAGGACACAATCTACTAAAAATTTTGTGGGCATATTAGCTTGCATCTTTAGGGCCTTAGCAACATTGAGAATGTTTTGATGTTTTCAGCTCTTTCATTCTGTTGTAGTGTTTAATGTATGTGGTTTTATGCAAAATCCCCTTTTCTTTGTAAAAGTTTGTCATAAGAAATTCCATGCCATTATCACTACGAATAGACTTAACTTGTTTGTCAAATTGTCTTTTAACATAAGAACATAATCTCTTTATTAAGTCTCTAGTTTCTGATTTTTGTTTTATCAAGTATTTCCATGTCATTTTACTATGGTCATCCACAATAGTTAAGAAAAATTTATAGCCAAGAAAAGATGATGTGTGATAGGGACCTCAAATGTCGATGTGAATTAGATCAAAACAAGATTTTGCAACAAAAAGACTAGGATGAAAAGACAATTTTCTTTGTTTAGCAAAATGACAAATATCACTTTGTTATGTGTACTGAAAAATAACTATTAAATCTATTCTAGACAATGTTTATAGCCACTAGCTAGAAAAGTGTCCTAGTCTCTTCTGCCATAAATTGTCTTGGGGTGAGGAAATATGACAAAGAATTGGGTCGTGATCTTAAGTTGATGGAGTGAGATAACAGAGGCCTTTGATTTGTTTAGCAAAACCAATCATCTTCACAGTTTTGATGTCCTGAATTTGACATGAATGAGGTGAAAAAATTAGTTGAATAGGAAAAGAATTAGTAAGCTTGCTGATTGAAATCAAGTTAAATGATAATATAGGCATAAAAAGTACATCGGTAAGAGTAAGGGAAGAAATATTGATTGTGCCAATGCGTGTCACAGGAACAAAATGGTAGTTTGTCATTTAAGGAATCCATTGTTTTGTAGGTTTTGAAAAATTCTAAGGAACAAATGCTGTGATCAATAGCTCCGAAATCAATAATGTGGATGACCATAAATCAACAAGCATATCAGGTTTGGATGTACCTTTTTGATTAGTAGAGACTGTGTTGATCTGAGGTGCACTGACGGATTTTTCCTTTGAGTCATTTTCTTTGTGCAAAATCTGTAGTAATTGTGTGTATTGTTCTATAGTGAGGTTGTAGTTTGTAGGATCTTGTCCAAACTCCTTGGTAAGGGAAAGACTTTCAATGTCTAAAGAGGGCCCATCCAGGTGAATTTCTACTTGGTTAACTGCTTTGAATCTGTCTTGATTATTGTCCCTGGTTGTAAAATGTGGTCTAGAATTGGATGAAAAATTAGGGGGTAACTATGTTTTGTTTTGTAGCATTTGGCTTCTATATAACTTGTGTTTTCACAAAAGGTACAAATGGGTATTTTTGTTTTGTTAGAAATTTATTCTAATATCAGTTTTGCTAAAGAAAGCGTGTGGCTCAATAACTGTAGAGGGTAAGGATTGTTTCAATGTAATGTTCATTTGTCTTTCATGCCATACCACCATAGCAAAGCTCTTTTTATATCTAGTAAAGGATCCATGAGCATAATATGAGATTTGACAATAGAAAAAGATTCATTTAACCTTTTTAGGAATCTGATAACGCAGTCTCTATCTTCATAGATTTTGAATGTAGCAAGAACATCACAGTAATATTGTGGTTCACACTTGCACTTGGGCATGAGTCTTAGAATAAAGAATTCACCCCATAACATTTTAAGATGGGTATAATAATCAGTTACTAAAAGATTACCTTGCCTGAAACTATATATTTCTTCTTGGAGGTCAGATATTCTAAATGAATTGGTTTGTGAAAATCTTCCCTCTAAGTCTCTCCAAACTTCCACTACAGAATCAAACTAGATAACATTTTATGCTAGAGAATCTAAAACAAATCTCAATAGCCATGAGAGCACCATTGTATTGCATCTTTTCCAATATATGAACATGGGGTCTTCTTTCTGTGGTACTGGGATAGATCCATCAATGAACTTTAGTTTGTTTTTTGACAGTAGTGCCATTCGGATGGATCTTACCAAGAGTGATAATTGGAACTTGTCAAAAGAGAGGAAACCAGAACCAAAAAAGGATTTTCACTGGGATGCAGGTGATAAGGACTGGTTGGGTGGTCTTTGGTCTAAGAAAATTTTGTGTATGTGACTAATATTGTATTTGGTTTGTAGTTATGCTAGCATAAGAGCGACTTGGAGCTCCTAACATAGTGAAGAGGAAAGAAAGGGAGGGAAAAGGATGAAAAACAAATGAATCAGAATCAAAGAATAGATAATTGATAAAGGATGAGGCCCAAAAAAAGAGAGTATTTAGCTACTCAAGACTTTGATACCATGACAAAAAAATCAACAAATTGTAAAAAAAAAATCTCATATCTTTTTTTCGAATGATGAAACATCTATTTATAGGCTTATGTAAACAATTTGTTGTAACAGAATGAGGAATCTGTAACAAATATGTCGGTTCTATTATCAAGCAAAGAAAAGAAAGAAAATAAGAATAAAACTAGGATGGGCCAAAGATAAAAGACTTGGACCATCTGGAGACTTTGATTAAATGAGCGCAACCTAAGGAGTTGGAAAGCTCGATAGACTCATCTCAAACCTAAGAAGGAAAAAACAAAAGAAAGAAAGAAAAAAAAAGGCTCGATCATCTTGTCTCTCAACTGAGTCTCCTCGTGGGGTTGGAGATTTGGCAAAATTAGGATTCCTTTTGACACATTTTAACTTTAATCCAAAGTTTTGAAGAGGACTTCAAAAGGTGACACTTTGTTTCATAGGCACCATGTTTAGTGAACTCGGTGAAGTCAACATTTAAGGAATTTATAAATTTATAGTTGTTATATTTTAACTTTGTACTAATTATCAGATGTAATTAAAAATAAGTAACAAGTTTAATTTAATTAATATTTATAATTTTAAAGCTATTTTCTCTTAATTGTTTAACTTTTAAAAAAAATTAGTGAATTAAAGTGTCTTTTTTTAAACTTAAAAACAAATTTGTATGTTGAAATATTTCTTAAAACAAAGCAATAAGTATAATTAAAAGAAAAAAGGTGATGGCTTGCTTAAGAATTGCTGGTGGAACCACGAGGAGGAAGCCAAAAAGTGTCAATATCACTAGTAGATTTGAATACATAGATAATTAACCAGACGGAGGCGGTCCTTCACTCTCAAAAACTTGCATTGCATGCACAACTACGCAGTCTCTGCGCCAACTAAACTTTCCTCTCTTTAAAAGGCCAAATGAACCAAAAGCAAAGAAAAAACCAAATGCAAACATTTTTATCCAACAAAACAGAAAACCAAAAAAAAAAAAAGGTTTCAAGTGTCGCTTTTGATGACTCTTTTACACGTGACTTAATTAGATTTTATTTTTACGTTTTGATGCATGTCATTGTTCACTTCCGAACACCATTCTTAGATTCGTGTAACATAAAAAGCTTGACTCCATCCGCGACCTAAATTTTGCGAAAAGGCATAAAGCAAGAAGTTTAGATTTTTTGTTTAATTTTATGGTGTTTTATTGTGTCTAATAAATTTTAGTCATTTATTTATGTGGGTCTCGCATAAATAAATACAGGTCTCGCAGAAATAAATAATTGAGATTCACCGGACACAATAAAATAATTACCTTAGACTAAAGATAAGGCAAGAGATACACATAGAAAGTATAAAATAAGTGTTGACACGGCTACTCACTCTGTACCCAATCGTTAGCACATATGATTAATAATCATAATAGTTATAGTAAATCAGAGGTCAAAAACTGAAAAGAAAAAAGGATTGGGTGTCCCCAGTCCCCACCTCCCATCAAGTTTTTGTGGATGCTGCCAATTTATTGACTACAACAGCACCAAACAGTCAACAATCATTTGCAAGACAAACTAATTAGTTTAATTATTTTTTTTTGGGTAAATCTTTACCTTTTTGTTTATATTTTGCTTGTTTTACTTTTACCCTCGCAGACCATTTGAAAACCCCAAGAAAGAGACCCTCTCTCCTTGATGAACTCAACTTTGATTCTTCATCATCACACCAAATCCCACATTTATTATGTAAAATCATTTAATAAACCCTGTACCATTTGCTAAACTAGATGCCCACATTTGCCTCTCATCAACCTTCTTCCTGTCCACTGTTTTCCCTCTCAATTTTCACACGTTCTCTCTAAGCTCCTAAAACCCTTTTCTGGGTATTCTTCTGCTTTAATTCTTTTATTTCATTTAAGTGACATAAAGGGTTTCTGGAACAGTTGTCTTTGTCATAGTTATTGAATCATTTGTGGTGTTATCAATCTGGTGTTCATGGTTTAATGGGAAGCTCCGTCAGATTCCACAAAATTTCCAAGCATGGGTTTTGCGTCTTTGTTTGTATCTGATGTGTTCCATTTGCTGCTCCTTTGAGACTCTACCTTACTAGATCTGTTTGGGACTGTGCCCGATCCACTGCCTTATTCATACTTAATACTCTCCACCGAGGTCAGATCATGGCATTTTGTACTATATAGCCATTGCCTTTGGCTCTTCGTATCCTGTTTTTATTGGTTTTGTTCCAATTGATGTTCAAATTACGTTCTTTTACATTAATTTGTTATCCGAGGTTTTGGGGTTTTAGTTATAAGCGGGTTAGTTCCCTTTTTTACATCAGGGTTTTGGGTTTTAATGCTTGGAAGTACTATAGTTTGATGATGTATTATCAGCTGAAAAGTTATGAGGTGGTTGAGTGGCTCAGTGTGTTCCCGAGACTTTGTCTGAATTTTTCCATCTTGTGTCTGCCTATGGTGCAAAGTGAAATAAGCTCTCCGCATCGATTATCTTTCCACTCTTTTTTTTGAGGTCCATATTGCTAAATGGGTAACAACACTTCTCGTGTTGTTGGTTGTTTTATGCCCTCCAATGGCAAACATGGTGTTGATTTGGAGTTCTTAGAGCCATTGGATGAGGGTTTGGGCCATTCATTTTGTTATGTTAGGCCATCCATTTTTGATTCTCCTGCTATTACTCCTTCAAACTCTGAGAGGTTCACGGTTGATTCCAGCACGTTGGATTCAGAAACATTTAGTGGTTCATTTAGAAATGATACAGTAGATGATCCTTCAGGTTTGCATAGACCAACCAAAACTGTCCCTGAAACTACATTTAAAACCATATCGGGTGCTTCAGTTAGTGCTAATGTGAAAACTGCTAGGACTTGTAACCAGAGTGCCTTATTTTCCAGTGATGTGCAAGAGCCTGCTGCATCATTTGAGAGTACTGCTTCATTTGCTGCAGTCCCTTTGCAACCCTTACCTCGGGGCTCTGGACCTTTGAATGGCTTCATGTCTGGGCCCCTTGAGAGAGTATATGCTTCAGGTCCTTTAGATAAGGGAAGTGGCTTTATGTCTGGACCAATAGAGAAGGGGGTAATGTCAGGTCCCCTTGATGCTGCTGACAAATCGAATTTCTCTGCTCCACTTTCACACTGTCGTAGAAAGCCTCGGTTCCATTTTCTACCGAGGAGTTTTAGTGGACCAATGAGGAGCACTCTATCCCGGGCATTCTCAAGACATTCGGTTGGGTTGGGGTGGATTCATAAGATTTTCTTGCATCCAAGTAACCAAATGGCATGGCAAGTCAGGGAGCCAAAGTTCCGACAAGAAGTCATAAGGAACTGTCCTGAAGTAGGATCATCAGATGGAGAGTATATGAACAGTCGTAACTTGCAGTGGTTTCATGGGAAGGCTGGAGAAGATAGGGTTCATGTTGTAGTTTCTGAAGAGCATGGATGGTTGTTTATTGGAATATATGATGGCTTTAGCGGACCTGATGCAACTGACTTTCTAATGAGCCATCTGTACAGAGCCATAGACAAGGAACTTGAAGGACTTCTGTGGGATTATGAAGATAATGCTTCAACCAGTTCCATAAATATTGAACATCATAAGAGTGAAGTTCGTGCAGATGATTCAGGGTGCAGCAAGGAAGATCAGCCAAGTTTGAGGGGAGTTGATTCTTCTAATTCCAGAGAATCAAATGATCCAGCCTTTCTCAGGGATCCATCTCAGAATTATGAAATAGTGAAGGAAACTGACGCTAATAGGAACAGCCAACAGCTATCATTTAACTCTGAAGAGCCCACCATTTCGGGCAGTGCTCCTTTTCCTGTTCAAACTGCCAAATTGACTGGCCATGGCAGGAAAAGTATGCGGCTCTATGAGTTGCTGCAAATGGAGTCATCTGATGGACTAGGTTCCCTGTCAATCTCAGGGGTTGAAAAACAAATTACAAGCTTCGGCTGTAGGCCAGATTCTGATGTTCAGGGACAAAACTTCCAAGAAGGGCAGCTAATTTTCCCCTCATTGAACAGTAGTAAAGGAGGTGGGTCCAATTTTTGGGGTGACGATCCAACTACGTCTGGAGAAGATGCCACTGGGGTTGAATCGAATGATCAAGGAGTTGTAGCTGAATTTTCTGTTTCACAAAGACAGAGTTCAGGAAAGTCAAATATCAGTTCAAAGCTCAGAGAAATATGTAGGAAGCAGAAGTCTTTACGAAAGAAGCTCTTTCCTTGGAGTTATGATTGGCATCGAGAGGAAACTTCTACTGATGAGAGAGTAGTAGAATCCTCAGGACCTATTAGACGACACAAGTCAGTATGTGTTGACCATGATGCTATTTTAAGAGCTATGGCCCGTGCCCTTGAGCACACTGAAGAAGCTTATATGGAAATGGTGGAAAAGGACCTTAAATATCCTGAACTTGCTTTAATGGGATCCTGTGTTCTAGTAATGTTGATAAAGGATCAAGATGTGTATGTGATGAACCTTGGGGATAGTCGTGCAATCTTAGCACAGGAAAGACCTAATGATCGACATTCTAGTCCAAGTTTTGCCAAGGATGATATTAGGCCTAGGAACAGATCAAGAGAGTCTTTAGTACGCATGGAGCTGGACAGAATCTCGGAGGAATCTCCAATGCATAACCTAAGTAGTC
Organism: Erythroxylum hondense; assembly: GCA_029829435.1. Taxonomy (NCBI): domain Eukaryota; kingdom Viridiplantae; phylum Streptophyta; class Magnoliopsida; order Malpighiales; family Erythroxylaceae; genus Erythroxylum; species Erythroxylum hondense. The sequence continues at coordinate 46,633,519 of JANKYF010000224.1, read as the reverse complement.
AGGTTAATATGCTGAACAAGAACAGGGAGATCTCAATTTGTAGATTGAAGATGAGGGCAGTTCAGCTTTCCACAGATCATAGCACAAGTATTGAAGAGGTAGCCTTCTTGAATGTTTCAATCTTGCCATTTTCATTTCTAGTTCATCTCCAGGCTTCTGTAGGCCATGTATCATGGTTGTTTCCATTGCCATCCATCAAGCAGTCCTCCACTTTCTTAAGCGTGCACAAAGTTATAAGCACCACTTTGCTGGCTTCTATCTAAATCAGAATGATTCAGTATTTGCTGAAGATTGTCATTACGTTTGCTTGTAATTAATCACTAGATACCTTTGTTTGGTGCAGGAAATATTGAGAATAAAGGCAGAACATCCTGATGACTGCCAAGCCATTTTAAATGATCGAGTGAAGGGCCAATTGAAAGTAACCAGGGCATTTGGGGCTGGCTTCCTGAAGAAGGTCGTTAATAAATGTACATCTAGCTGTTTTTATTAAAACGTTGAACCCTAATTTCTGCCATGAGCTTGTCTTTAATATTTATTGATAACTAAGGATTTCTGTGTTACTGAACTACAATTATCTAATTGTGTTGCTAATGTTGATAACGCATACAGAGTGTTGAGGAAAAATTAGAATGTCCTATTTTAGGACAACATCAGCATATCAAAGCAGTTCTAATTGCTTAGCATGATTTTCTTTTATGGGCATGCTCTTGGATATCTTTGATTGATAATCGGACTGCTTATGAACAGTCCACTATTACATTTTGCATTTTGTATGTAGAATTGCATCTAAACCAGATTTGCTCCTAAATGCAGCATACTTGTTGCATTCCCCAATTAACAATATATCCCTTTATTCATAATTATAATAACCCAATGGTGCGATAAAATCAGGATTGTAAAGGAAATTGATTAGAGTCAAGGAAAGGATTATGCTCTATGGTTGCTCTTTGACAAATGAACTTTTTGCCAATTGATCATGGTTAATTCAGTCATGTAATATGCATCTCAAAGAGCAGAGTAGTATTTCCTTCATCGTGTGGCTCTACTGTTGCATTCATTTTGTCATTTTCAATGGATTTCATACCGTTACTTTTTGATGCAGCACCTATGGTTTTGACAAGTGATTTGGTTAACGTTGTAAGTTGTTGAAACAGCAGTGATATAGTTCTCTTGTCTATTATGAAACCTCATTATTGGTTGTCTGTTGATGGGTCATCGTGTTTGGCAACAAAAATTTACATGTACACTTTGCCATAATGTTTGAAGGGAATACAAATGGATTGGTGATGACTTTTGAAAGACAATAGTCATGCACCTAGGACTGTAATCTGTGGTTTTCAATGACCAAGATTTGTGTTTAGGAACTTATCTTGTCATATTTACTATCCTTACATTTTTTTAAATTGGATAAATAAAATTTTTTAGTAATCAGTAAGATAACCTTTATTATGTCAATTTGTGTTTTTACCTGATTTGACTTTTTGGGTGCAGCCAAGTTGTAATGATGCTCTGCTGCAGTCCTTTCGGATAAATTTCGTCGGATATCAGCCTTATATTAGTTGCATTCCTTCTGTTCTTCATCACCGGCTTTCCTCAAGTGATCGATTCTTGGTTCTATCTTCTGATGGGCTTTACCAGTATTTCAGCAATGAAGAAGTGGTTGCTCATGTTACATGGTTCATGGACAATGTTCCTGAAGGTGACCCTGCACAATATCTTATTGCAGAACTTCTATTGCGTGCTGCTAAAAAGAACGGTAAGCATCAAAAGTTTCCTTTTCATTTACTTTCAAGGCTTCAGATATTGTTGGCAAAAGTTAAAGCGTGGAAAAGACAAATGGAAACCTTCACAGGGTGAAAGGGACAGCAAATATTTTGTTTTTAAAGATCGTGCAGCCATGCAGATTTTTACTGTTTCTTCCCCAATTAAGATAATGTATTTCTACACATTCCATTTACTCTTCCGCAAAGGTGATATCTATAAAGGTTGACATCCTTGCTTAAGACATGATCTAAAAGAGATGGTTCGCAGAAACTAGCAAAAAAAAAAGAAAAAAAGAAAACTCTCCATTTAATATTGTGTTTAACATATTCAAGTTGCATTTTGATGTTACAATTGTCCTTAATCGATACTTCTGCATTCACACATCTGACAGTCCTCTGATGACTTTTGATTGGCTGTTGCAGGAATGGGTTTTCATGACCTTCTTGATATTCCTCATGGAGATCGACGTAAATATCATGATGATGTTTCTGTTATGGTGGTTTCTCTTGAGGGAAGGATTTGGAGATCATCTGGATAATTTTCTTTTTTGTTTCACTTGTGCAAGTTGCTTCATTGATGTTAAGTGGTTCTAAGAAAAAGGCATTTTGGAGATCAGATCGGTCATTCTTTTGGACAAAAACATTTCTCTGGGTCATTTTTGTTTCCTAGCAAAAAAGGCAGGATGATCAACCCATGCTGATGATAGAAGGCAGTCACTTGCTGTCTCAACACGAGCTTCCAGCATTCATTCGCTGCACGCCTTTTTCATTATGTTTATATGGAAGGTTTTTGTCGGTAAACTTTGGAATTAAAAAAACATCACCTACATCTTACTCCCCACGTCCTTTCCTAGCCTTCCCCAGCCGTAGTATGTTCATGTAGGCCAAATTATCATTTGCTGTCCGTTCCAAGCAAGTTTTCTAGATGTTGCTACTATCCTACTTATGTCTAAGTTGTAGCTTTCGATCAGGACCGTCCAAACCCATCCTCCCACCTGAAACTCTTTGTCATTTCAATGACGATCTGCCAACTGCTTTATCCTAAATTGAGCACGTTAAAGGTGACAATGTAACATTAAAACCATGACCTCCCGATCCTTTAGAACCTGATCCACCCGCAACGACTCAAGAGAATCTCCTCTCAAATACGGGATGTCTAGTGGAAGTGAATAACTATGTGAAGCTTCAAATGGTGACATGGATATAGCATAACGGAAGGTTGTATCGCACAGCCACTTCGCAAATGCCAGCCATTTGCTCCACTAATTTGGATCATTAGATATCATACAACGGAGATAAAGCTTTAAGGAACGATTCATACCTCGATTTGCCTGTCAGTTTAAGGATGATACACCGTGGAAAAATGCAACTGCACTCCCTGTAATCGGAAGAGCTCCTTCCAAAAGAAATAGGTGAATATTGCGTCTCTATCATTCACAATAATTGTGGGCATCCCATGCAATTTGTATACGTTATCCATTAAAACCTTGGCTTCCATCATTGCTGTATAGGGATGGGGAAATGGAATAAAGTGGGCGTTCTTATCCAATCTATCCACTATCGATAAAATGACTGAATATCCTGAAGAATCTGTAAACACACTCTAGGGATTGTATTTTTGGTAAAGTAACCACAGTAAAATGGTTATCTTCAATTTCACGAAGAAGAAAGAAATGGTATATATACCATCAATGTCTGCTTATACAAAACAACAATAACTTAGATACAAAACGCAAAACAACTAAAACCTATACAATGTATCAGTATCCTATAATATACAAAAGAAGACAGCATACAATAAATACAAGTATTACATAAATATTTTACAGCCCCCCCTCAAGGTGATACTTGATGCCAATCACACAAGCTCAACTTGGACATCAAAAAAGAAAAAACCGGAGCTGACAAAGCCTTAGTAAACATATCTGTCAATTGAAACTTTGAAGGAATATGTTGAGAAAGAACGAAGCCTTCTTTATACTTATTGCGAACCAGATGACAATCGATTTCTAAATGCTTAGTCCTTTCATGAAAAATAAGATTAACAATAATATGAATAGTAGCCAATTTGTCACTTCATAAAGGAATGGGAAATGAAATAGACACCTGAAAATCAACCGGTAAATAAGAAATCTATTGCAATTCACAAACCGTAGTGGAGAGACTACGATATTTAGTCTCCACAGAAGATCGAGAAATAGTGGATTGTTTCTTAGTCTTCCAAAAAATCATAGCATGACCCAAAAATATATAAAATCCTGTTAAGGATCGTCGACTAAAAGGACATGGAGCCCAGTCCGCGTCACAAAATGCTTGTAAGGAACGAGAATTGTTATAAGGAAAGAATAAATCTGTAGATGGAAATTGCTGTAAAAACTTGAGCACATGAATGGCAGCCATCCAATGCTGCTCATTAGGAGCCCGAACAAACTGACTCAACTGTTGTGTCGCATGTGTGATATCAGGCCGTGTAAAACTAAGATAAAGGAGACGCCCAACCAGCCTCCGATATCTATCTGGATTTACCAATAAAGGAGAGATAACAACATTAAAACGACATTTAGGAGATAAAGGAGTAGCTACCCCTTTTGAACAAGTCAACCCTACATGCTTAAGAATATCCAACACATATTTTATCTGATTCACATACAAGCCAGTATCAAACCTAGCAGTTTCAAACCTAGAAAATATTTTGCAGATCCCATGTCTTTAATAGTAAATTGTTCATGTAAAAAACGTTTGACTTGTTGAATATAAACTTCCGTCAGACCCATGATCAACACATCATCAACATACACAACAAGTGCAATATAACCATTCCCTTCCGTTTTAATAAAAAGACATGGATCATAAGTAGATTGTACAAAACTCTGCTTACAAAGAGAAACAGTAAGCTCTTAATGAGTAACTTGCAATAGCTTAGCAGCTTTTTATCCTATGCTTAATAGTTTTCACTATTTTGTTAGCTAGATAATGTTCACAACTAAAAAAATCAACTTTATGTAGCTCTTCTAATACTTGACTAATGATTTTATCGATTTATCCAATATGATCAAGTATAGCATGCCACAAATTGATGTAGATATTAGATGATATTATTAAACAGAAACAATAATTTTACTTTCTTAATAAACAACATCTAATATTGCAAAACCATCCAATATGAACTATGACTACTATAATTATGAGAAAATTGTCCTTTTCACCTTTGTGAAAATTAACATCATATCTAAGGCTCTCAATAAATATGATATAGGCAAGATTTGTCTTTATAGGAGGTTCTTTGCCTTTTCCAATTTAATTGGCCTTGATCCTTTTTGGAATGCTAAGAATTATGGAAGGCGTTCTTGCAACTTTTCACTTAGACTTATCATAATGCTTCCTCTTCTTAGTTTTTAGCTCCATATGAGCATAACTAAGCTATATATGTCTTATTATGTAGCTTAGAATCCTCAAGATGTTTATCAATATGTCCCTTATAGCATCTTATATCAACTTGATATTCACATCATGAGTTAATTACATTTTTGTATGCTCCTAATATAGAGGAAAGGATGTGTAACAACTTACACTAGATCAATATAAGATAAGATATGATTAACATTCCTCTATTCACTATGTCTGACATTTGGTTCATATGCCTTAATATTGAATTTGTTGGAGTTATGTAAATATAGTGCCCTGGAAAGCAAGTGTATTTACATGTAACTTTATCTTCTTCAGTTACAGTT
>JANKYF010000224.1:46533372-46549217 GCA_029829435.1 Erythroxylum hondense | reverse complement strand
AAAAATAAATTTAAAATTTAGATTTAACTCTATTAATTACTTGAATTAATGACAAAAAAAAAAAAAAGAGAAAGAGGGACCTATCCAATACAGCCGTAATACACTCTCATCACCTAAATTTAAACTTCAAACATTAAGGAAGGAAAGAGACCTCACCAAATGCAAAACCCAATTAAGGAAGGTAAGATCAAATTTTCAGGTCCTTGTTGTTAGGAGGCAGTTAACCGTCATAATTGGCACCAAAACTTAATAAGCTTCACTGGCAAGCGAGGTAATCACTAATTAGGTAGGTGATGATTCAATTTTAAATAGGTCCAAAAGATTAAAACCGCGGGTTGTTTCAAATCCAAGGCTAATTATAACTAATTAATAATAATTAGGTTACTCAGAGAGCAGTTAACAGAAAGCTACAGCCCAACTCTAATGGACGCCATAACCACTCTATTGTAATTGCTCCTTCCCTTTATATTTGGCTCCTTCTCCTAGTCGTAACAATCACATGTCCAAAACGACATCTCTTACATGCGTAGTGAGCCAGATAGAAGCGAGAGAAGGCGAAGCTTTGACTTCTCGCCAAATCTCTGTTGCTCTGCTATTCAGACTGCTCGATCCATTGGTTTGTTCTCTGTTTGTTTGTACCTTGGGGTCTGCTTTTGTGATGTTTTTGGCTGTGATTACGGAAATGTGTCATGGGTTTGATCCGGAAAAAAGTTCTCGAGTCAAAAAAAGATACGCTTACTACATTTTGATCCGTCTCAAGTTTGATGGCTCATTTTAGTTGCTAATGCTTCACATTTTCGGTTTTCTCAGAAAAAATGGAAGTATATTTTGAGGGTTGAGGTTAACCAAAATTGAGATTTCTGTGATTGTTGCAGAGTTAAGTTCAAAAATGTTATAAAAAGGGATGGAAACAGTCAAAGGAAAAAAGCTTCCCAGTTTGGATTTTCTTCACGTGAAAGTAGTGAAGATTCTTGGAGAAGTCTGAAACCTTCCTTGAAAGGGACTCTGAATTCTCGATCACCAAGGTAAAATTGAAAAAAAAAAGGTATTTTTGTTCTTTGTTTTGGTTTCTGGGGTTTCGTTCTGCCGATAAAGTTTTTTAATTTGGAAATGCTCTAAGGTAACATGAGAAGAAGTCTTTGACAGACTGTTACTGGGGACCATTTAGGAAAACTCCAAATTATGCTAAATAATTAGACAAGCCACCGTCGGTTTGACTCACGAATCATAGCTTATGAATTGTCACATGTACTTGGCCATGAATCATGACATTTTCTTTAATATAGTGAGAAATGTCTGCAAAAGATATCCGGAATTCTGTCGGTGAATTTAGCACTAACCCATGATTAGTTTGTCGATGCAGATTATTGTGGGTGTTTAAGGTTCACTGGCCCTTGTGTTTTGTAGGTACCTCTCAACATAGTTGTTTTATTCAACTAATCTCGACCACAACGCATTGACTGGATAAGTAGAGAAAAAGCTGTCATTTATTTATGGTCCATATGAAGATGAATTGACTTCCCTGTATGGTATATTCTCTAATCTTGTTCCCAGAACTGCTGAGAAATGGGTGTGGCTTATGAGGAAGAGCCAATGCAGAGGCCAACAGGAGATGTGGAGAAGATTTTTGTCTCAGTTCGTCTACGACCTTTGAGTGAGAAGGAGATTGCTAGAAATGATGTGTCAGATTGGGAATGTATCAATGATGCTACCATCATGTACAGGAACAATCTTTCAGTTTCAGAGAGGTCCATGTACCCAACTGTCTACACATTTGGTGAGAAGTTCTTTGTTTTTTCTTTTACAAATGTATCGCCCAGTTTTACTTATTTCCCTTGTCAACGGCATCTCAACTGTTCATCCTGCATCTAAGTTTTCCGGTCTTCGTATTCTTTTACTACTGAAATGATTGATGTCATATTCTACATTTTGAGTTTTATTTTAGTAGTGTGAATTTTACTTTCTATAAGCAAATCTTTTGGAAGCTGTTCAAAATCATATGAGTCTTTTCTTTCACTTTTCTATTTTTCTTCCCCTGGGTTGTCTATAATGCTAACTTCTCTTTGGTTTTATTCCATTTTTTCTTTCTTTGTTGTTGGCTGCAGACAGAGTATTTAGTCCTGATTGCTCTACAAGGCAAGTGTACGAGCAAGGAGCCAAAGAAGTTGCTCTTTCTGGTGTCAGTGGTATAAATTGTAAGTACATATCTTTTTATTAGCTCAATTGTTTCTTGGACTTCACTCTGAGCTCCATCTTTACCTTTATTTGCTAAACCTTATCAGTTTAACTGATACATTGCTTTCAGCAAGTGTATTTGCATATGGACAAACTAGTAGTGGAAAGACATTTACCATGAGTGGAATTACCGAATACACTGTGGCAGATGTCTATGATTACATAGAGAAGGTAGTGTATTATCATACTTGTTACCCTAAATCCTGTGTTCACTTAAAATCCCTTGGACTTCCCTTGATTGAGAAAACTTGTGGTTTTCCTTTCTTATAGCACAAGGAAAGAGAATTTGTCTTGAAATTCTCTGCTTTGGAGATCTACAATGAGTCTGTTAGAGACCTCCTTAGTACTGACTCTACCCCTTTACGACTTCTTGATGATCCAGAGGTAATTCTCATCCCAAGTCTGGTGAGGTACTGCTTTTATAGTTTTTTATTGAAATAACAACTTTGTGAACAGAGAGGAACTGTTGTTGAGAAACTCTCTGAGGAAACTATGCGGGACTGGAGTCATTTTCAAGAACTTCTTTCTTTCTGTGAAGGTAAGTCAGGCTCTTAACTATCTTACTTTTACGTCAGGCTCTCACTATCTTACTTTAACTAGATGATTGGTTACTGCATACTCAACCCATCCCTGGTGCTTTTTACAGCTCAAAGACAAATAGGCGAGACTTCCTTAAATGAAACAAGCTCTAGATCGCATCAGATTCTGAGACTGGTACGATTGAGTAATTATTTCATTATGAATTCTCAAATCCCTACTGTTCTTACTCACTTTTTGTGCATGACAGGCAATTGAAAGTTCTGCACGTGAATTTTTAGGCAATGACAAATCAAGCACCCTCATGGCCACTGTGGTATGATTCATTGAATTGTTCGTTAGTTGACTTAGTAAACCAGACAGCTTCAGCAGCTGTTTTGATCATTATTTTCTCGACAGAATTTTGTTGATTTGGCGGGAAGTGAGCGTGCATCCCAGACATTATCAGCTGGCGTGAGGTTGAAGGAAGGTTGCCATATAAATCGCAGCTTATTGACATTGGGGACTGTCATCCGTAAATTAAGGTTGGTCTACAGAAAATGTCAAATTTCATATTTCAGTGATACTGGAGGAGTATGTTAGTGGACTCTGCCTTATGAAACCATTTTGTTGGGATTCAAGCTTAAGCATTCAAGTTATACATTTGCATGTTTGTAACACTTTTGAGTTTTATTTTAATCCAGTTGTATGAATACCTGCCTTGAAACTTGAATTATCTGCCCAATCTTTTTTTTGCAGCAACAAGGAATGATGTAGTTATCAAAATAAAATACTCTTCTATAGCTCGCTGATGAATTTTTTCAGTATTCCCTAGGAAAACACTGGACCTCATCTCTGTGTATTTCACCTTAATATGGAAAGAAATGAAGATCCACGGTGGTGAATTTATACATTACCAAGTATGACTTGTCAAATTGCCACAGGCTAAATGCGTCAACAGCGTATGGATTGTGGCACTTGTGGCCAGGGACATGACAGCAACAGTGGCAGTGATAGTCTGTTATGAACTTGTTAAATTTCACCAATTTTCATTAGGATTGAATCCACTCAAGTTCAATCACATATGGCCTCTGATTGATTATTCTTAAACTGTTCAAAAGTTGTTAAGCGTACATAAAATCATTTATTCTACAATTGACAAAGCAATGTGCTAGAAATTGTCTCCTGTGGCATTAGCTTAGGTGTTCATCTTGTATTGAATTAGGCTAATTGTTTGACTAATGCCAATTTAAGCTGGCGCTGTCTTCCCTGAACTTCAATTTCTGAACTTTTCCTGGGCAGTCATCAATTACGGCTATGAACTCCTACCTCCCTTGACATTTGCACAGGTCACCCCAGCATGAACCTAATTGTCAGATCTGCTTCTCATAAATGTTTTGTTGGGTGCAGCAAAGGAAGAAATGGACACATTCCTTTTAGAGACTCAAAGCTGACTCGCATCCTGCAGTCTTCCTTGGGAGGCAATGCCAGGACTGCCATTATCTGTACCATGAGCCCTGCCAGATCCCATGTTGAGCAGTCTAGAAATACCCTCTTGTTTGCCAGTTGTGCTAAGGAAGTTTCAACTAATGCACAGGTCAATGTAGTAATGTCAGATAAAGCTTTGGTAAAGCAACTACAAAGAGAACTGGCTAGATTGGAAAACGAGTTAAGAAATGCAGGACCAAATAGTGTTGGATCAGATTCCACTGCTTTGTTAAGAGAGAAAGACCTTCAGATTGAAAAGGTGACAAATGCCCCTCCAAAATGGCTGTTTCACAGCTATTAGGTCTCTTGAGCATTGGCATAGTCCCACATCATATCAAGATTTTGGTTTCAGCAAGAATTTGTATGAAATGTTTTCCATAGTGTTTAGCAAGATAACAAGGTATTTGAGCATCAAAACAAAGGTTTCTGTCTGCATTGCATTCTCTGTTTGGAGCACAGTTTGAGAATTCTTTTATATCTGCCTATTTTCTGCACTATATGTGATTAATTGACAATAAACACAAAGGATTAATACTGTGTGAATGGATCCTTATGTGGCATTGTTTCCAGAATCAGCCATCTTCTGTTCTAGTGCTCTCTTCTTTTGCTAAAGTTTTCGTAAGGATACTAGTGGCACAATATTGCTCCAATCTCTGTTAGATTTTAATTTTCCGGAGTTTTATAGTAAGGGTGGTGACATTTCAGTGGCGTGTCAAAGTCAACTGCTTTCTTGTTGACTGAACCCTTAATCTTTTAGCTTTTTCTAAGTGCAGCTAAGGAAGGAAGTTGCAGAGCTTAGTCAACAATTGCATGCTGTTCAGTCTCAAGTTCAGGATCTGGCAGAGGCAGCTGAAGAACATACACCTTCAGTAAGGGTATCTACCTGTTTCTCTTATTCTTTCTGCCGTACCGGTTTCAAATTGACTTGTTCTTGTAAATGAAGGACCAATTTCATCCCAAAGTATCTTGCATATACAATTGATCTCTTCTTATCATTTCCAGGTGGATGCAGATTGTCACTATCCTAAACTTCGAGTGCGTCATTCATGGAGATCTGAAAATTCAATATCATATTCGCCAGTTTCAGAGGATCCCCAAACTGTAGATGTTGGTCTTAGGTCTTTCAGTGCATCTCAGTTCTCAGATGTGCAGAGTAGTTGCAGTTCTGAGGGGCAATACATTCAGTTAATTGAACTAGAAGACAATTTTCCTCAAACAAACTCCTCTCCTGAGCTTTCTATCCGAACCACTAGTTATGGTCATGATAATCATGGGGACGACGGTGAACAACAGACTAACAACATTTCTGGCGATTTATGCAAGGATGTCCAGTGTATAGAGAAGGAAGAGTCAAGCACCAATAGATTTGGAAATGTGACATTTTCAAGTCCTAGCTCAGATGGATATGTGAGCTCTAATGCTCCATCTACTCTTTCAAAGAAGATCAACTCAGGATTGCCCGAGGTTGAGAACGAGGATAAAGAAAATGAAGTAGAGTCACCCCAACAGAAGGATCTGGTGGGGTTGACTGACTTATATTCTGCGTTTGCCATACCATCTCCCGAAAAACCATTACCATGCCTTGTGGAAGAAGACATATCGATCTATAAAAGCTTGAACTTGGTCAGGAGTAGGAGCTGCAGGGCAAGACTTATGGATGATTTGTCCACGTGGTGGCTTGAGGAGGGAGAAACGAATGATAGCACACCACCCATAGGTCTTGAGAAAGGTTTTATTTGGAGACCTCAAGGTTATCAAAGAAAAGTTGCTGCTTTGAAATTTGATCTTGGAAATGACGTAGTCCCTAGAAACGTTTCCCAGGCTTCTGTGACCAGTGCTGGTGATGATGACTGTAAAGTGCAGAGAGCAGAACCTCCAACAGATTGTATGAGTAGCAGTGTCAGTAACTCAGGTGCCGGAATCATGCTCATGGATGATCCTTCAGTGAGTTCTTTTGTTTCCCCTTTCACCAATCATTTCTTTATGATAGCTCAAACTATGGTTATGAAATGTAAAAGGGACTTTTAAGAAATTAGTTCCACACCTTTTCTCTGTTTTTATCTCTAGTTGTGGATTTCTTTTGAAAGATGGACATGGAAATGATTGGTATCCTATGCTTTGCTCATAAACAGGTATAATCTTACTGTCACTACCAAATCCAAAATTGGCAATGAAAGTATTTGCAAAATAATTATCCCCATTTCCACTTTATTAAAGTTGTTGCAGGGTGGGGCCAGGGAGTGGGGTTGAGTGTCAGTGTATTTATCTCCACTATGCCTCACTGGGTGGCTTGTTGATCGTTAAACTAGTTACACATTTTATACTGATTCTTTTGGTTTGTAGGTGCAAGACTCGAAAATGAATTCTCCGGTTATACCTATGAGGAGTGTGAAAGATGTCGGTCTGGACCCAATTCCAGATGATGCAGAAAGTGCTCCAAAATGGCCTTTAGAATTCAAGACGCTCCAGATGGAAATTATTGATCTTTGGCATGCTTGCAATGTTTCACTGGTTCACAGGACCTACTTCTTTTTGCTGTTTAAAGGTGATCCAACCGATTCATTTTATATGGAGGTAGAGCTCAGAAGACTATCCTTCCTGAAGGAGACATTTTCCCAGGGTAAAAAAGCCATGGTTGATGGACGAATACTAACATTTCCTTCCAGGTACATAATTGGAAACTGAATATTATGTATATGTTTCTGGAACAAAGATAGCTTATTAGATATTTTTGATCAATAGCTAACTAGATTTCCTTCTTTAACAGCAAAAGGGCTCTGAATCAAGAGAAACGAATGCTGTGCATGGAAATGCAGAAGAGGCTTTCTAGAGAAGAGAGAGAGAACCTGTTCTTGAAGTGGGGGGTTGCTCTGAATTCAAGCCATAGAAGGTTGCAGCTGGCTAATTGCTTGTGGACAAACACAACCAACATGGACCAAATCTCTGAGAGTGCCTCCCTTGTTGCAAAGCTAGTTGGTTTTGAAGAGCAGGCAGAGACTTTGAAGGAGATGTTTGGATTGCTCAATTTCACACCAAACTACCAAGGTTCTAAGAGATCTTCTTTATGGAGGCGCACTGTAATGTCTTTCTTGTAATCCTGTATGTGTGGAGACCCTATATTAGGATTTTTTTTTTTTTTTGGGTGGCTAATTGATAGTTCCTGCGTTTCCATTCTGAATGAATTGCCTCTAAAGGTGTTTTTTCTTGCATCCTCTGATTTTAATAGTAATTGTTAGTGACCAAGATTGTAAATCTGCCCATACTAGGATTAACGTATGTAATTCCAGTGTAGTGCTTCCTGTGTCATCTTTTGAGTGTAAACTGTAGTATTTGGTAGCTAGTAATCAAATAAGAATGTTGATATAGTGTCTGAAATCTCCACCTGTTTTGGCTCCTATCTTATCTTTAGTCGGAAGGTTTCAGATATTCTTTCTCCATTTGAAATGCATGCTATGTCAGTACTCAAGGCTTCAGGCCACAACAGCATTCATCTAATTTAACAGTCCCAAGTCCAAAACTCAGAACTTGGTAAGTTCTTGAGTTCTGTTAAGATGGATTAGGGCTGAGAAAATCGCATGTTTCTTTAAAAGTTGGATCGCTTTGACTTATGCCCAAAATTGACGCACTGAAATTAAGATATAAAAGGAAAATCCAACTAAATGCATCAATAGGGATTCGTTCATGATGTTCTTTAGTTTCAACACTGTTCGTGTTTCTGAATGTACAACTGCCATGTTCTTGCATTTTCTTTTCAATTCCGCTCTTGATTCAACAGAACAACATCTCAATCATAATAGTAAACATGAACTGCAAGTAACGAACTTTCACTAATTTCATGCACTTTCAGCATCTGCAAAAGCGATTAACACAAGGGTCTCGGTTTGAGTTGAGTGAGTAGCAACGACGTTGATTCACTAAACGTGCAAGTTGGAAATTCCGTTATAATATTGGGATTTTCCATTATTCTTTTTGTTCATCTTGTGTTTGAGTGGGATCAATCACGAGTTCTGCCAGAAACCCTACGACCTCAGCAACTTTTCAGTCAAAACTCAAACTGGAATTAGAAATTTAATCAGATGTTATTTTTTCATAATTAACTCATACTAGAACTAGCAAGCGAATTTCATTCCACCAGAAAGACAGAATTCCTGACAAATGAATACGAATTTGCATGCGTAGACAGGTTGGTCCACGATTGATGGTAGATAAATAATACCGCATGTGATTATTATTATTTTTTAAAATCAAACAATTCATAAAAGGTAATTTTGTCTTTTACCCTGACCAATATATAACACAACAGAGTCCAGACATGGCATTATTGCTAAAAGTATAGTCACATAATTTGTCATGCCTAATATTAACAACAAGCTTTTAAAGTAATCAAAAATGTCTGGACAGCGACAGCCATCCCTCTGAAAGTTGAATCACTTTTGGCCTCCGTCCCGCTAGTCTGTCGAAATTGGCACCAATTAGTGAAAGCAACCAATTTGATGCGGGGCCTGCTTTGGTTTGATTTGATTTGATCACAAACCCAGCTCAGGCTCAGGCTCAGGCTCAGCTTGTTTAGCTACATGTCGTAGCTAGTAGCTTCCTTTTTCGTAACCCCAAAAAGTTCATTAATCCAACCAATTTCCTTATCTAATCTCTTTATAATTCGTGCCCATTTTGACCATTGAATCCAACAGTTACAAAGTGAAAAGCTCGAGAGGAGATACGGATCAATCACAAAGTCTTAAAGGAAAATGCTGGCAAGAAGCGTTTTGTTCATTACTGCGATATGAATTAATCAGTCTAATGTTATCACTCACACGCCGAAACAGAAATAATATGAATGGATCATTCATAAATAACATTATAAAGGTCAAAGACCGGCCAGGGCCCAATGATTATATTAACATCGAATCTACCTTTTATTAAATCTAATTTAAAATATTTATTGAGCGGAGGAGGAGGAAGGGGACGGGAACAGAAAGAGGGATTCTGTCTCCGTTAAGAAATCTCAAAAAGCCTCAGGTTCTGTAGTTGTGTGTTTCGTAGTGTTGTTGTGGGTCTCTTTCTCTAACACAATCACTGCAGCCAACACACCACTGCGCACTCCGGCGCACCATATGGCTACCCAACTTCTCTTTTCGTCTGCCAACTCTGTCTTCTCCTCTCTGCTACAATACGCTCCCTATGCAGCCTCCCTTATCCACCACCAAACTCTGTGATTTAAGTACACTATTCTTTTCCGCTTATTCCCTCCTGATATTTATTCAGCATGAAGATTCTTGTTTTGGTACTATTGGTGGTATGCACACCCTTTTTATCCTACGCCGCCGACGACAACAGTAGACTCTCAGAGATTGAAGCTCTGACCTCCTTCAAGCTCAATCTCCAAGACCCACTCGGAGCGTTCAACGACTGGGACCCCTCCACCCCCTCCGCCCCCTGCGACTGGCGTGGCGTTTTCTGCTCCGCCAACCGAGTCACGGAGCTCCGCCTCCCCCGTCTCCACCTCGCTGGACCTATCAGTGATCAGCTCGGTAACTTGCGTATGTTGCGGAAGTTAAGTCTCAGGTCAAACTCACTCAACGGGACAATCCCTCCTTCTATCTCTAACTGCATTCTCTTAACCGCCGTCTCTTTGCAGTCCAACTCACTCTCTGGCAGCCTCCCACCTGAGTTGGGTAACCTCACCAATCTTCAAATCCTCAATGTCGCTCAAAACCGCGTTGCTGGAAAAATCTCCGTCGGTCTTCCTCCTAATCTCCAGTACCTTGATCTATCAGGAAACTCATTCACTGGTTCAATCCCAGCAAGTATTGCCAACTTATCACAGCTCCGACTGATCAATCTCTCGTACAACCAGTTCTCCGGCGCCATTCCTGCGAGGTTCGGCGAGCTTCAGAATCTTCAGTACCTATGGCTTGATAACAATGCGTTGGAGGGGACTTTGCCGTCAGCGATAGCTAATAGCTCTTCGCTTGTGTATTTGAGTGCAAATGGAAACTCTCTTGGAGGTGTGATTCCGGCGGCAATTGGAGCGCTTCCGAAACTGGAGGTCGTTTCTCTATCGCAAAATAAGCTATCGGGGTCGCTTCATTCCTCGCTGTTCTGTAACGGGTCGGTTCATCCGCCTTCGATAAGGACTTTGCAGCTGGGTTTCAACTCGTTTAATGATATTGCTGGGTCCGAGTCAGCTACTTGTTTCAGCGTCTTGCAGGTTTTGGATTTGCAGCAGAACGAGATACGTGGTGAGTTACCCGTTTGGTTGACAAAGATTGTTACTTTGACAACGTTGGATGTTTCCGGGAACTTGTTTTCCGGTGTGATTCCACTGGAGATTGGGACCTTGACGAGGTTGAAGGAGTTAAAAATGGCTAACAACTCGTTCAGCGGAATGGTTCCGGAAGAAATCGTGCAATGCAGTTCATTGAATGTTCTTGATCTAGAAGGCAACCTCTTTACTGGTGAAATCCCTTCATTTTTGGGTAGCATGAGAGCTTTGAAGGTGTTGTCTCTTGGTGGTAATCAGTTCTCGGGTTCGGTTCCCCCAAGTTTCCGAAATCTCACACAGCTTGAGACCTTGAGTTTAAGGGGCAATAGTTTGAAAGGAAGCTTCACAGTGGAGCTTATGGGATTTAGCAACTTGACTACGTTGGACCTCAGTGGAAACAGTTTTTCCGGTGAGATTCCTGCTGACATCGGGAACTTGAGTAGGATAACATGGTTGAATCTGAGTGGTAATGCATTTTCAGGGATTATACCAGCTAGTCTGGGAAATTTATTGATGCTGAGGACTATTGATTTGAGTAAACAGAATCTATCTGGAGAACTACCGTCTGTCATTACAGGCTTACCAAATCTTCAAGTTGTTGCCTTTCAGGAGAATAAGTTGTCTGGGGAAGTTCATGAAGGGTTCAGTAGTTTGGTCGAATTGCGTTACTTGAATCTCAGTTCCAATGTACTTTCTGGACATATCCCGTCGACATTTGGCTTCCTTAGGTCGTTGGCTGTTCTGTCACTGTCCAAAAACCACATTTCCGGGTTAATTCCTCCAGAGCTTGGTAACTGCTCTGATATCAAAGTCCTAGAGTTGCAAGCGAATTCTTTGATTGGCCACATTCCAGCTGATCTCTCTGGCCTTTCGAATTTGAAGCTGCTTGATCTGGGTAGGAACAATTTATACGGTGAAATCCCTCCGGAGATCTCCAAATGCTCATCATTAACTTCATTGCTATTGGACAATAACCATCTTTCAGGCAGCATACCGGATTCATTACATAATCTATACAACTTGACATCTGTGGACTTCTCTTCTAACAACTTGAGCGGAAAGATTCCTGCTAGTCTTGCACGAATTCCTGGATTGGTATACTTCAATGTGTCGAGGAATAATCTTGAAGGTGAAATTCCAATCACATTAGGTTTGAGATTCAATCAATCCGCATTTTCATATAATGAAGACCTATGTGGAAAGCCATTAGACACAAAATGTGTGGATGTTGCTGCAAGAGACAGAAGGAAAAGGTTGATTCTCTTGATTGCTGTGACTGTAGGTGGTGCTTTCCTTTTATCAATATGCTGCTGCTGCTACGTTTTCAGCCTCTTGAGGTGGCGCAAGAGGCTAAAGCAGCATGCAGCCAGAGAAAAGAAACGAAGCCCAGCAAGGGCAAGTTCAACTACAAGTGGAGGAAGAAGAAGTTCAGAAAATGGTGTTCCAAAGCTTGTTATGTTCAATAACAAGATTACAGTTGCAGAAACGCTTGAAGCAACCAGACAGTTCGATGAGGATAATGTTCTGAGCAGGACAAGGTATGGCTTGGTGTTCAAGGCATGTTACAACGACGGAATGGTGCTCTCAGTACGAAGACTCCCCGACGGATCGCTAGACGAGAACATGTTTAGAAAAGAAGCTGAATTTCTGAGCAAAGTCAAGCATCGCAACTTAACAGTTCTTCGAGGCTATTATGCTGGTCCACCAGACATGAGGCTCCTAGTTTACGACTACATGCCCAACGGTAACCTCGCCACACTCCTTCAAGAAGCATCTCATCAAGATGGCCATGTCCTAAATTGGCCAATGCGTCATCTCATTGCTCTTGGAATAGCTCGTGGAGTAGCATTTCTGCACACATCCAACATGATCCACGGTGATGTCAAGCCGCAGAACGTGCTATTCGACGCAGATTTTGAAGCCCATCTTTCTGACTTCGGCCTAGACCGACTCTCCATCGCAACGCCAGCAGAGCCCTCCACTTCAACAACAGTTGGCACATTGGGTTACGTCTCACCAGAAGCAGCGTTAACAGGAGAGCTCACAAAAGAATCCGATGTCTACAGCTTTGGCATAGTCCTCCTCGAGCTGCTGACTGGAAAAAGGCCGGTAATGTTTGGACAAGACGAGGACATAGTGAAGTGGGTCAAGAAGCAGCTTCAGAAGGGTCAAATTACTGAACTTTTAGAGCCAGGTTTGCTTGAGCTTGATCCTGAATCATCAGAATGGGAAGAATTTTTACTTGGAGTCAAAGTGGGACTGCTCTGCACAGCACCCGACCCGCTTGACCGACCCATGATGTCCGACATTGTCTTCATGCTCGAAGGTTGTCGTGTCGGTCCCGATATCCCGTCATCGGCTGACCCCACATCGCAGACGTCGCCAGTCCAACAGCCCGAAACGTGATCCAATGACCCGATACTGCACTTAATTCAGTCGTTTTTTAACCAATTTTTTTAATGTGCACGTAACAGTAGCCGAAATTTGTTAGAACTTTTCTTCCACTGCTTGATTCAACCTTTTCTTTTCCCCTTTTTCCTTAATTATCGCGGGCCGGCGGGACCACCGTGGGTGAGTGATGGTTGAAGTCCAAAAGACGTAGTTTATAGTCAACGAGCCCCTGCCGAAAATAATATTCGGTGAAATGACAGATCGTGGGGTCCATCACATCCCGCCAAACGAGAGAGTATTCACGAATAATCCTGCCACGTGGAAGCACAGTGCCTCGGGAAGGTACTTTTAAGTGGGAAAAATAGCCGTTGGTGAGTCGTGGGGTTCGGGGTTGTAGACAAGACAAGCTGGCTAAAAAAGAAAGTGTCATTTTGTAATCTTCCTGATGCCACGTGGAGTGGCTGTGTTTGTCTTGTTGGACACGACTCCACGTGAAGTCTTCTGTCCGGTTATGATTTAACCCAAAAAGAGGATGTGTTCCCCTGAGGAAGTGGGAAAGCGTAAATTCATTTTATATTGCGGTGGGGTGCGTTGATCCTTCAATCATTTTGTTGATTTTGTAATATTTGTCTACCCCAGTGGCATTAACTTTGCATGGGCCGACAAAGTTTGTATTTTTTTGGATCGTTGTTTCGGCCTTTCGTTTGCCCCAATGCCTAATGCCATGGTCCGCGTGCATCTTTCCGAAAGAGAGTTGTGTCATTTTTTATTCATAAATCAGAACAAAAATAAGCTCCATCTCATAATATATAAATGATGGAATCCCAACTAAGAGTTCTCTTCACAAAGGTTTATATTTTCCGTTTAGACATACCGACATCTGACAGCCCAAGTAGCGTTAGGTTTGACCAGGTTACTTAATAACTTCTGTTCAACCCACCACCCTGGACACGTTCTTCATCTGCCACCGAAAATGGAGGAGGATATAACTTTGTTAAAAGCACAAGCATGCTGTTGTCTTATCCACAGATTCTTTTATAGTTACATGCAAAAACAAATCATATAAGCTTTTAAATGAACTGATACTCACCCTTTATCAATCAAATTCTGTAGCATTCCTATGTAAATGAGACATTGCACACATGCAACCATAACACGAACAAATCTAACAAATAGATAGGTCATTTGCAATTTTGACCACAAAGCAATTACACATTTATAGTCTGTTTGGAAAGGGCTGAATTGAATTCAGTTCAATTCAGCTGTTTGGAACAATAAGAAATGTAAGAATTCAATCCCTGTGTGAGTTGAATCCCTCCTCTCTTTGTTATTTCAATTCGCGTTATAAGTCGCGTGAATTGAAATCCACAAGATGCTGGATTCTGTTTCAAAAGCTTCCGCGCCTCTTCTCCTCTTCTCCAACTCTATCCTTTTTCTTAATAACAATAATAATAATAATAATGACTAATGTATAATAATAATAATAATAATAATAATAATAATATGCAAAGGAATTGCTCTTTGATAGAGGCAGGTTCATATACAGGGAAAGTGCTTCCGACGATGGCATCTTCTCCTTCGATGGGCCCGTACTTCCTCCTCCCACCCAGATGGCGCCGGAGGAAGGCTTCGCTTTAAGGGAGTGGCGGTGGTGAGATTCCTTTTTGCTTTTTACTCTACCATTTGTGCTGTTTTGTTTTGAGATCTAGTTGTTCTAGCATATAAGCTTAGATCTGTTATTGCTTTGTAGTTCTGTATTGTAATTTGTAGTTCTGTTATTGCTTCTACTCTCTGATCTTATGTGAGTAAGGAATTGCTCTCTGATCTTATCTTCTTCGTTAGTAAAATCTTCCTCAAGGTTTACTTTTTTTAGCATGTCTATATATTTGGGAGGGCATTGAATAAGACATGAGGATCTTTATGCCATTGCAGTATGTCCCTAATCATGCAAGGATTATTTTTTTTCTTGAATCTGGTATATTGTTCGTCGTGATTTGGTTGACTATGGTCTGTTGGTTTTATTGGTGTAATGTGCGTCGTCGTGATTTGATTGACTATGGTCTGCTGATGTTTTGAGGCCTTCAAGTTCGGCTTTAAATTTGGTAAACTCTGAAAGTGCTCGAAGTTCTTCCGAATGTCAATCGGAAGAAGAAACCCCAATTTATGTTTGGCTTGCGCATTAGGGAACGTTCGAGCTTCCTCCGGTGAGATAAGCTGCAGACAGTATAGTGTCGCCGGCGCCAGGAGCATCAGCCAGCAGAGGGAGCAGTCGCTTCCTGGCACCTCCCAGACTGCAACTTAGGCGCAGCTTCCTGACACCTTGTCAATCACACAGTAACATATCTCTATCACCTTTTTATTACCCATCGTTTATTAAGATTTTGTCAATGATAACATCTTTATTTTTATTTTACTGTTATATGTGGCATCTGTATTACCTAGTTACATTTCAGTTTCATTCTCGTTCGGCTTCAGTCTTCCCTTAGGTAAATACTTAGGATTCTATAAACTCATTCTATCAATACAGGTACGATTTGTCATTAATTTATTAGTTCTTTATTATTATCATTTATTATTATTATTATTATTATTATTATTATATTTTCTCTTCATTATTCACCTTTTTTTTCAATATTATCTTGTCACATTTGCATGTTGGTCTATTT
Organism: Erythroxylum hondense; assembly: GCA_029829435.1. Lineage (NCBI taxonomy): Eukaryota > Viridiplantae > Streptophyta > Magnoliopsida > Malpighiales > Erythroxylaceae > Erythroxylum > Erythroxylum hondense. The sequence goes on along the minus strand of JANKYF010000224.1, from coordinate 46,533,659 downwards.
GGAAACAGCCTCTTTACTAAGTAGGGGTAAGGCCGCGTACTATCGAATCCCCTATATCCTGCTTCAGTGCGGGATTTCGGGGTATGATGATGATGAATAATAATAATAATAATAACTCATATATAATTTCAAAATAATAATAATAAAAGTATATTATGTCAAAAAAATAATTTAAATAAGAAATGGCTCGCGAGGGTGACCCCTCGCCCTCGCGCTCGCCTGGCCAAAAAGGTCAGGCTCGAGAGGGCGAGTTGTTTTACATAATTATAATTTTATTATTATTACTT
>JANKYF010000224.1:46355876-46374571 GCA_029829435.1 Erythroxylum hondense | reverse complement strand
CATCTATCTCTTTGCTACTCCTAACTTCAGTTTCCTTCTCTTTTCCTTGAGAAAAACCAAAGCTTGTCAACGTATACTATGGTGGGGGGGGAGAGGAACTTAGTTATAGCCTTAGATGTTAGATAATTGGCAAGTGCCACTTGTCTAGTTCAAGTTTTACTATACAATTTCATTGGAAAGACTAAGTGCTGTATTCTTGTTTTCATCTTCCTTGCAACCTCTTTCTCAAGATTTTCTTAACACAGAGCTTTTCATCAAAACTCCACCATAGATGAGCCTTGTTTTCATCTATCTCTTTGCTACTCCTAACTTCAGTTTCCTTCTCTTTTCCTTGAGAAAAACCAAAGCTTGTCAACGTATACCATGGTGTACGTAAATTGCATGAAGTTTAGGGCTTCGTGATAGTTGAAGATCTTGAAGTTCTAACAAGTAAGTATTGTGTAAATCCTTTGGAGTTGTTGGTTTATGAGATAAATTCGATGAATTAATTATCATTGCATGATCAAGGAAATAATGACCATTTTTATGAACACTGTGCTAATAAGTTGAAAATTTTGAATATAATGGTATTTTTTATTTGATGATTATTTTGTGATCAGATAATGTAGAAATGATTTTGGAGTTGAATGATCTTAGAAAACATGTATAATTAGGTGCAGAAACAATTTAAAGAAAGCAGAAGTGAAGGCTCTATTTTCACTGTATACATAAGTATGTACATGAATTTAGAGTGTTTTTAAAGATGAATGAATTTAGAGTTTGAGGACAGTTGTATGACGATGTCTGGAGATGAGAAAAAAATTGTTTAAAAGGAAAGTTGAGAAGAAAAATAGAGAATGTTTAAATAGATTGAAATGCAAAGATTTGTGAAATGCAAAACATGAAGAAGATTAATAACTGATATTTGGTTTTGATAATTTTGAGAATTTTGAGTGAACTTGCATATTTAGTGGTACTGTCAATATGTTATGAATGAGCTTAATGAGAGTTAAAATGGTATAATGAAAATGGAGAATGTAGATGGAAGGAAGTGTCGAGTTTAAGGAAAGAAGAAACACTGATAATGAAGAAGATAAGTTAGAGAGGTTAGTATTGGTCTGAAACTTCTACGATTAAACTGTACTGATCTAGGAAGATTTTCTTCATAAAAGTTGTAGATCTTCCTTTTAGCTTTTTATTGATATAAAGTTTGAAAATTTTTAGAGTTCTAGATTGAAAATTATGTGGGATAGAATTGAGGGAGGTTTTAAGAGAAGATGTACGATTGGGAAAGTCGTGATCGTGCTTAAGCACGATCGTGAACCCGATGCTATTCACCAAAAGCCATGATCATGCTTTGTCGCAATTTCCATCTCGATGCTTTTCACTGACTTCGCAAGTTGGCCAGTATGCACGATCGCGACTTTGAAGGGTGAGGACTGATGCAACATCCTTTGATCTTTTGGCTATATCTCCTTCGTCTGACCTCCAAATGATATGAGACTTGAACCATTGGACTTGCAACACATTGCTCTACTTGTCAACCAAAAATAATAGTAATCCAAAATCAATTGAGAGAGATAGAGTGAAAATCGTGAGACGGGTCTGACATAGTGTGTTCACAACATTTTTGTCCTTATCTGTCACACCCGTGACTTTTCCTCACACTTGTGAGTCACACACACCCATGAGTTTTCTCCCTCACCCCCATGAGTTTAATTGCTAGACTGATTTTTATTTCTCACTTCAAGTCACTATGCTCTGTAATAGTAATCGTGACTTGATTTTGATTTAAACAACCGAGAGAAATTTTGCAAACTAAATAGTCTTGTTTCTTTTAACCATAACTTCTTTTTTAGAAGTCCAATGGAGATGCTTGTTAATTTCAAGTAAACTAGATATATAGGGATACAAATCATATGAAGAAGTCTAATTTTAATTTAGACTCTAAGACTTTCAATTTATAGATGGAAGTTGAATATAGAGTACTGTTTCAGAATGAGAACAATATGAAAATATTGGTAGAATAACTTTCAAAATATTGAACCAAATTGAACGATCTTGGTGTCATTAGAATCTTAAGAAATAGAAGAACACTCCTCTAGAAGAGAGTATTGCCAAATTACTTCATTTTCATTATCTAGATAATTAATAAAAGTAGACCCAAAAGTTAGTTTTTGGGAAAAATCTGAAAGTGATACAATGAGAAATGAATTGTGATTTTAAATGGTTTTATTGAGGTATAAGCCTAAGTACAAGTGCTACTTAAGTGAGTTTTGAGATAGGATTGATTATGTGATGAGAATAATGGAAAAATACCTGGGATTGTCATGAATATGCATTGTACATATTTCATTACATACAAGAACATTATTAAATTCTTATAATTGTGCAAATTGTGATATATGTGTATGTTATTTGATATAGAGGAGCAACTAGAACGTCAACCTCTAGACATTGTTGGGAATTCCAGGCATTAGCTTTGGGAGCGACCTGTGAGTAACCTAGATGATTCTACTTAATTATTTATTGTGTTAGATTATGTTTTGAATTGCTTCATGAATGTGAATTAAATTGTGTTGATTCTTAGACAGAAGGTCCGATGATTGAGATATGTGAATAAGATATTGAAGTGCTACTTGCATATTAATGTGACAACTAAATGTTTCATGATATGATTGATTGATAATGTGAGATGCATTCCATATATGAATGCATGATTAGATAATGAGAGTTGTGGCCGTAGTCGCCACCAAAAAAGAGCTTAACCCTCATAATGTGAAAAAAGAGCCTAAAGCTCAGAAAGTAATTAAGAACCAAAGGCTCTCTATGTAAAATGAGCCCGGTATCTCCAACAGATATGGGACAGTTATTAATAAGCCTGGTATCTCCAATGAATATGGGACAGTTATAAGCAATCAGTAACAATAACATAATAATCGAAAAAATAGTCACATGAGCATTCATATGCATTTTATTAAGCATGTTGGATTGATTGAAACGCTAAATTGTCTACCCTTGTGTGAGAATCTGATATGTGATGAATTATGCAAGGATGTGAATTATGTGTTATATCTATTGATGTGATGCATGAATTGAGTGGATCGTCAATGATGGTTACCTTATTGAGTTCGCAAAACTCACTAAAATTACAACGTCAACTTTTTAGGACGAAGAGACGACTCTAGCTACTAAGAGACGTAACAAGCAGTGTAGATTTGTGAATTAGGAGGAGAATTCATGGCTCAAAGGTCAGTCAGTTGGGTTTAGACAGATTAGATAGATTTTTTTGTGTATTTCCTCTTTGATGTAACATCTTTTGTATTAAGATATGATGACGTACACTTTCATATGGTCTAGGAAAACTGCCAGTGTGTACAAATGGTTTTTAAGAAATGAAAGGTGGAAATTGTTTTATATTATTGTGTTTTTTCCATATGATGTTTTATTAAAAAAATGATGACGCCATGTTAAGTGAATGTAGTGATTGAATGTAGCGCGCCTTTGTCTTAGGTTATGTACTAGAATGTCCTCTGGGCAACCCGGTATCTACCCTAGAGTAAAGGGGCGCTACAATAACAAAACATAAGTACCACTAATGAGTTTAATGTTGTTGTTGGGATGGAATATGAGAGCAAAATCTTACTATATCCAAAGATTATGATCGAAAAGACAATGTTTGTTGTCTTCAATATCAAGATCAAATCAAGAAGAAGATTAAGATACATCAAGTTTATTTCATGTATTACTTATTGTAAGCTCATCTTAATTCTCTTTGGTAGTCTAAAAGGCTCACCATGCATATATAATTCATTTCATTGCATATCATGAGTCTTTATATTCGTTAAAAGGTATTAAAGTTTTATTTTTAATGTAAAAGTCTCTTGATCTTTTAAATAATCTTTAAAAAACTTTTTGAAGTGTCTTTAATCATAATGACATTAATCAAATTGATTTTGAATATTTTGAAGGTGTTAAAATCATATTTTTGAGGTGTTTGGTCACCCTATATAGGTTGGTTGTTGACCAATATAGGATTAAACTATTAAATTTTTAGTATCTAAAGTTTGTTACAACACTAGTTAATATATTGGTTGACTAGTCTATCACATTGGTCAACCAACATCCTTTACTAGTTGACCAATATTCCAATGGCTAGTGAATCTAGAGCTTTTAATGTATATTAGTCAACCATTATAGCATATTTGTTGACTAATGCGTTGAATATAACCATTGCAACCATTGGTTCTTAGCTCCGATGATTGTTTTGGATCCTAAAATATTATAAATAGGTGTTTTCTCATTGTTTTTAGTACCAAGAAGCTTTAGAATGTCCTATACACACATTTCTAATTATTTTTAATCATTTGAGCATTCATTGTCTCATGTTGAGCGTGTAATCCTTTTGTGATTATCAAAGCATCCAAGTGAGCAAGTTTGAGTTGTAATCTATTTTTGGGGTATGTGATCATTGTATTCGGTTAATCTAAAAGCGCTTAAGGTTCCTCTTTACCTTGAAGTAAGATTGAAAAGGAGGTTCCTCTTTGTCAAATAAAAGATTGCACAAAGAGTATTCCTCATCTTGAAGGACGAATTATAGTGGAAATCCAAGACAAATCTTAGGAGTAGATGTAAGAAAAAATTGTTCACCTAACCACTATAACTCGATTTATGTTTCCCTTCCCCTACTCTTTACTTTGTTTTTTACTAGTATAATTAGATTCATTTACTTTAATTCCATTTGTTTAGTTTGTTATAAATTTTAGACATCATTTTATAAGTTAGTATACTTTAACTAAAATCTTGAATTTACCCAATTCAGGGAATATAAATGATATCAAAGTGGGTCTATAGGGCTATTATTTTGAACTAAATCCTACGGAAAGGGTCATAATAGCATACTTAGAAGCATATTTATCATCCTTTAACTAAAAGTGTCAAAACATTAATAAAACCCTTTTCTTTTATAGAAATGGCTACCTTTATTAGAAAAACGAGAATGAAATTTTTCTTGATGGCCAAATATGTCGATATATTTCTAATAAAGTTATAAATGATGGAAGACTTTCCAAGTTGATAGGAATGGGATCCCCAAGACAAAAGATTAATCGCTTTTAATAGTAAAGTTTCCCACATTTGTTTTTATACATTAGGAAGAAATAATTTCAATAAAGTATCTATGTGTAGAATAACTCACAAAATTTGGTAAACGCTAAAAGTTACTTATGAAGTTAAGAAAAGAAAAGTTAGCAATATGAATTGTTTCAAATAAAACATGATGAAAGCATTTCTAACATGTATAGTAGATTTATTGATATTATCAATGCTCTCAAGGGTCTTAGAAAGACCTACACTAACATTGAAATTGTGAGAAAGTCTCTTAGGTCACTACCAAAAACATGGAAAGCTAAAATGAAAGCCATACTATAAGCTAGAGACCTAATAACTCTACCATTAGAGGAGCTTATTAGATCTTTTCTTACATAGGAAATTAGGTTCTAGGAGACATAAGAAGAACCATCACTTTCTAAGAAACAAGAATTTAACATTCAAAGTCTCAAAGGAAGAATCAAGTGACAAGAAAGAGATATTACCTAGTGAAAGTGATGAAGAAGATATTACTCTAGTCACTGGAAAATTTAAGAAATTCTTGAAGAAGAATTAAAGAAGAAAGGAATACAAAGGTGGTAAGATGGATTCAAAATGTAAATCAAATAATATTATTTGCTTTAAATATAAGAAACCCAGACATATGAAGTCTTAATGCCCTCCTCAAAGAAAGTAACAAATTTGAAAGAAATGAAAGAAGGGACAAGGGACAAAGGAAAAAAGAAGGCACTCAAATCCTCTACTTAAAATGATACAGAGACCTTAAAAGTGAATATTCTAAAGGGGATGTAGTTCATATTTTCTTTATAGGGAAAAAAATGATGATGAGGTACTCTCTAACTCTAAATCATGTGATAATGAAAATAGTGACATTAATTTGACATATGATGAACTTATTAAGAGTTGAAATTATAATCATGAAAAAGAAAAAGCTATCATCTAACTCAAAGAAGTTCAAAAAAATATAGATGTATGCATTAATGAAAATGCAAAGATAAAGAGTGAATTACATAATATCAAAGCTTCTAAAAGTGTATCCATAGATAAAAGCATGAGAATGAAGAGTTAAAGAAGGAGGTTAATTCTCTCAAGGACTCATTATCCAAGTTCACTCAAGGAAGTGAGAAACTAGAAAACACGTTAAGAGTTCAAAATAACTTTAATAATAGGCATGGAATTCCATAGTCAAAAGAATGCTTCCAACACCAAAACCGCTTTTGTCAAAGGAAAGCATTTATATAATAAAGAACCAATGCCTAGGATGACAAATGAATATAGAGCATCCATATCTAAGCATACATATGGCAATTCAATAGGGCTCACGTTAAGAGAAAACCTTATGCTTTCATATATCATTCACACTCTAGACTAATAATTTAACACTCTTAAGGAAAGAATAGGTATAACTTCTATACAAAAACATATGATGACATGCAATCTCATTCATACCACATTTGGCCTTACACCAATCACAATTATATGATATATGTCCACACTCTGGACAAGCCTTACAATAATAAAAGAAACATAATTCACATATACAATTATGATAGAAATTTTCATTATCCAAAGAGAGCACTCAAATCACTTTCATAAAAAAGAAGTTTTTATAACTCATAGGCACATAGAAGAATGAGAAATGAATTTATACATCAAAGTTAAAATGGTTATCACCATACTATCAAACCATATAACATGGTTTGTTACTTTTATGGTAAGTATGGACACATTGATAAATTTTTCTTTTCAAAACAAATATACAATGAATAAACCATCAATTAAGTAGGTTGAAAACAAGAAGAAGGCTAATAACCAAGGACCCAAGCTTATTTAGGTACCTAAAACAAATTTATTAGATTGTTTTGTATGGTTATAAGAAAAAGAGGAACAAATGGTATATAGATGGTGGATTCTCAAGACATATGATCGGTGATGCATCCTAATTTTCAACTCTTAAAGACAAAGATGGAGATTTTGTCACTTTTGGAGATAATTCCAAGGGTAAGATAGTTAGCATCGACAAAGTTGGTAAGAAAGATGACATAATTATTGATAATGTACTTTTAGTTGATGGATTAAACCATAACTTATAAGTGTAAACCAATTATGTGACAGACTATAAAGTATTTTTTAAAAGGAGATTATGCATTGTATATAGAGTAGTTGAAAATAGAATTGCATTTTTTGGAATAAAAAAAAAAGAAGAAGAAGGAAACATAAATACAATTGATCTTGATGCTTTCTCTAACTAAGATATGAAGTGTCCAATGTCTATTAGTGAAGATGCTTGGATTTGGTATAAGAGACATAGACATGCAAGAAAGATTTGTGGAACTTGTCAAATGGGAAAGCAAACCAAAAGCTCGTTCTAAAGTAAAAAAGTTGATAACTTATAATAGAATTTTACAATGACTTCATATGGATTTGTTTGGACCAATTAGGGTTACTATCCTAGGTGGTAAATTTTATGCTTTTGTAGTAGGTGATGATTTTAGTATATTCACTTGGACCTTATTCTTAGCTAATAAAGATGAATGTTTTGGGATGTTTGTCAAATTTGTCAAAATTATACACAATAAAAAGGAACTTTCTATTACTTCTATTAAAAGTGAACATAGTAGGAAATTTGAAAATTAAAAGTTTGAAACCTTTTATGAAGATAATGATATCTTTCACAATTTTTCTTCTCTAATAACCCCCTTGGAAAACTAGAGTTGTTGAAAGGATAAATATGGCCTTATAAGAAATGGCTAGAACAATGATCATTAAGTATGACCTTCCTAAGGATTTTTGAAGAGGCAATTGCCACCATAGTTACATTTCAAATAGAGTCTACATAAGACCAACCTTAAATAAAAACCCCTATGAACTTTAACACGGGAGGAAGCCAAAAATCAATTACTTCAAAGTTGTTAGTTGTAAATGCTATATCTTGAATATTAAAGATAACTTAGGGAAATTTGATTCCAAAATGGATGAAGGGATTTTTCTTAGCTATTCCTTAAGTAGTAAAACATATAAGGTGTTTAATAGGAAGAGCTTTACTATTGAAGAATCCATCCATGTTGTCTTTGATGAATCTAGCTCACTTATATCCCAAAAAGTCCTTAAAGATAATAATATAGGTATATCAAAAGAACTAAATTTACTAACCCTTAAAGGAAACAAACAAGTTGCTCATGAACTCATTATTGAACTAAGTGAGTGAAATAAGAAGGATGAGGAACTTCGGAGAGATTCTAAATAAAAGAAGATCCATCCTTCAAATAAAATTTTAGGTGATGTTTAATAAGTGGTAATCACTAGATCTCATCTTCAAGATTTATCTTATTACTTTCCTTTCTCAAGTTAAACCTAAAATAATAGAAGAGGCCCTTAATTATAAAAGTTGTGTTCTGGCTATGAATGAGCAGTTAAACTAATATTAGAGGAATAAAGTGTGGAATTTAATACCTAGACCTAATGATCACCGAACTATAAGTACTAAGTGGGCCTTTAAAAATAAATTAGATTAGTCAAGCATTATTATAAGAAATAAAGCTACATCCATAACAAAGGGGTACAATTAAAAAGAGGGCATATAATTTGAGAAAAACTTTGCTCCAATGGTTAGGCTAGAAGCCATTAGGCTATTTCCTGTATTTGCATCTTAAATAAATTTCAAATTGTTTCAAAAGGAAGTTAAAAGTTCTTTTTTCAATGGCTTCATTAAAGAAGAATTAATGTTGGTCAACATCCCCATTTTGAAAAATATGGTGCATCTAAACATTGCCTGTAAACTTTAAGCTTGATATGATAGGCTACGTGTATTTCTTTTAGAAAATGGATTCTCTAAAAGCAAAGCAGACATTACACTTGTTATTAAAATGCACAAGAATGATATCCTAATTGTTCACATTTATATGATATTATTTTTGGTGCCACTAATGAGAATATATGTAAAGTCAGGAGTTTAAGATCAGCATGATAAGAGAACTTACAAGATCAGCATGATAAGAGAACTTAACTTCTTTTTTAGACTCCAATTCAAACAAATGAAGGAAGGCATCTTTATAAATCAAGAAAAGTACTATAAAGAACTACTCAAATGCTTTAGAATGGACTAAGCTAAACCATTAGGGACACCTATAAGCATTATAAGAAAATTTAATAAAGATGAAGAGGGTGAGCCAGTGGATGTAAAGCTTTATTGAGGTACAATTGGTAACTTACTTTATCTTACAACAAGTAAGCCCAATATCATGTTTAATGTTTGCCTATGTGTTAGATTTCAATTAAGCCTTAGAGAATCACATATGTTAAAAGTTAAGTGCATCCTTAGATACTTATGTCAAACCATTTTATTAAGACTTTGGTACCCTAAAAATGTATTCTTTGACTTAATTGGTTATTCAGATGCAATTTTTATTTTATATTAGATAGAAAGAGCATATTCGGTAATTGTCAAGTTATAAGAAATGAATTAGTTCTTATTTTATTAAGAAACAAAATTCAATTGTTTTATCTATAGAGGAAGCCAAATAAATGGTGGCTAACAATTATTAGGCTCAAATCTTTTGGTTTATACAATAACTTAGAGATTATGTATTAGACCTTAATAAAATACCAATTAAGTGTGTAATACTAGTGTTATTTGCCTTACACAGAATCCCATTTAGCATTCTAGGACCAAAAACTTAAGTATCATTTCATTAAAGATCATGTGCAAGATGGAGATATTAAATTAGAGTTCATGGATACATAATACCAATTGGATGAAATTTTTACTAAACCTATGAGTGAGGATAGATTTTGTTCACAGAAGAGAAGTAAGGATGATTAATGGAAATTCCATTAGATAAACGCCTTTAAATTTATTTTTTTGAGTTAATATATATTACTTCTCTTTAATTTGATCTCTAAGACCTTTAATGTGTGTGTCATCAGAATGATTGATTGACTAATACCCCATATTAGTCAACCAATATCCTTAAAACAACTAAATTAATTCTTTCTTAAGAGCTTGTTCCTAGTTTGGTAGCATAACTATTACCCTAACCAATTAGACTGAGCAACTAGTACTCCTGAGTGTTAACAAATATTGCTAAATCTATAATTCATTTTCTTTCTCGAGAGTTTTTGGAGAATCTGATCACATATATTGGTCGATAAAATACCCTAACGAGTTAACCAATGTCTTAAATTGGTAAGTTCTAGAGATTTTAAAGCTATATTGGTCACCAAATTTAGTTGACCAACAACACATACTGGTTGACCAATTACATATATGGTCAACCAATAAATTATGTTTCTTAAAGCGTAGACGATCCCTCTTTCCTTTATACCACTCCCATTTTCTAGTTTTCCTCTCTTTCTCTTTGCAAAATATTCTCCGAAAATCCTAACATCTGCTTTACCATTGTATTTAACCTTCATCTCTAATGCCAACCTCCTCCCTCCATAATGCTTCCACAGTAAGTGATATAAGCTTCCTCCATAATGTTAACCTTCTCCAATATTAAGTCTTCTTCTTTAGTGAGATTCAAGCACTTTATTTGATGCCAAACAATTGCCTCATACTCTAAAATGTCTACCAATTATCCTCCAAACCCCTATTCATTCTACATCCTTAACACTACTTATTTGGGATCTTCCTAATTTCATGTTTCCTTTACTCAATTAATGGTTTCATTAGCTACTAATCTCAATTGCCACCATGTTTATGCATTCAATTTCAATTATTAAATTATAAATTGTATTAATTTAACATTTAGAGTCAATTAGGGTTTCATAATTAGGAATTGTCTAATTTCATGTAAATTGCATTGAAATTTTCAAAATTGGAGGATCCCTAGATCAATTCATGACTAATTTAAGCTTTATTTACTCTCAATTGATTTGAATTATTTTTAAGTTTTTCCAAATTGAAATTTATATTATTCTTGTTTAAATCAATTTTGGGGATTTCCATATTATGAAATACTTTTTCAAAATTAAAGATTTCTTAATTTTATTATTGATTTATATTTTTAACTGTGAATTGTCTTACATTGTGCTTAATTATATCCAAATTGAAATTTTTGATTGTATTGCTTGCATGATAATGAGGAATTTCTTCTTTATACATTACTTTTCAAAACTGAAACTTTCTTAATTCAATTCATAACTGATTTAGTATTTTTAATCATTGGTTTAAGTGCATCTTACAATCCTTAAAACTTTTCATTTTTTATATGCATCTTGTAGTACTTATCCATGCCATGGAATGTTAGATGAATAATTGAGGATTATAGAGTTGAGATTATGGATGAATGACTTTTATCTTGTTAGTGATCCTTCATACCTAACCTTTATTCTCCTTTTGAACCTTTCCTTTATTCTTATTCTTTCACTTAAACCTATGTAAAAAAAAACTAGCTAGAACCCTACTTATACACCTAGGAATCTTACACAAGGTAAAGCTACCTACACATCCTATAGGAATCTTAGGATTTGAGCATGATATCCTACCCTCCTCCTCCTATGCTTCATAGTGAGGATAAGCGCTTTGATACCAATTCTTCTAAATTTCAAGATTATGCTTCTTAAGAACTACATAAAATTTGTGTTAGATCTCTTTTGACTTCATAATAATTCAAGGATTATGGTCTTGTTTGTTATGTCATTGATCAAGGGAGGGAATCCCTTCTTACCACACTTATAGGATTAATCCCACCAATGTTTGGCTTTTTTTAATACAAATCTCCTCTCAAAATAATTCAAGGTGACACCTAAATATTTTCTGCCATTAGTAACATTGAAATTCATCTCACCTCTGATCTCATAAATAAGATCCCAACTATCCCCATTCCTAAACACCCTTTTTTACTATAGTTACTACACCAAATATCAATCGCCTATATTTTATCCCTGATTAGGTCAAGATTATCTTTGAATGTCCTGATGCAAAGATCTACATAAAACCTAATAATGTCATGGCTTCAATATTATTCCTTATTTCCACCATATTTTTATTAAATATAATTTTGTCTCTGTTAGTGGGCATCTTACATTCTTAAGACATAATGATTTATGGTTCCAATATAATCTTATGCTAGGAAACCGTAGTCACCTTAGTCACTTCCTTTTGCTTAAAATATTCCACTTCCTTTCATAAAGGATAAACAAAACATTCCATATGCCCTTATTCTTAGTCTCATCTTCCAACACTTCCATATTCCTCCTGTTGGCGATTAGATTGACTTTGATTTCTTCTTCAACTCTGCTAATCTTAACTACATGGGATATCAATTGGTTGATGTACAAATGACTAGACCATATTAGTGAGAATTTAGTTTATGAGGCTCCGCTTTATTATGGTCCTGATGAACCTCTCTTGAGTAACATCGTTGAGCTAGTTATAAAAGATGAGGCCACCACCTCTCAAACACGTCATTGCTCCCCACCAAATGTTAGTCTCATAACCATTAAGTATTAGTTTACCATGTTGTGAGGAGAGATTGATTTTTCTAAGACATCAGGATGCATCAACTTGATGACCTGTACAGTTTGATTAAGTTTTGTTTTCCTACTTCAATTAGTTGACTCTTTTTTATGTTTCCAAAAAGGGGGAGACAAACTTTTGTGATATTAGAGGGACATACTATAATGCAAGGAGAGTACAGGTAATTTTATATATTTTATGTGATGCATGTATTTATGTTTCTTTGATGATGTATATTTTCATTAATTCTTGTTCAATATTGAATTGTGTTTGACATGGATTTATATTTTATGCACAAATTAAGGGGGGAAATAATTATTATCTCAATATTGTTTGTTATTTGTCTTATTAAATTCTTACATTACTTTTTAATATCATAAATGTATTCTCATTTGTAAAAAGGGAGAGATCGTTAAACTAAGGGAGGTTTTAATCAAAAAGGCTTAACATGTATAAACATTTCATTTCATTTCATATCATGAGTATTTACGTTCATTAAAAGGTATTGAAGCTTTTGTTTTTAATATAAAAGTCTTTTGATCTTTCAAATAATCTTTGGAAAACTTTTTGGAGTGTTTTAAATTATAATGACATTAATCAATTTGAGTTTGAATATTTGAAAGAGTTACAATCATATTTTTGAGGTGTCTGGTAGACCTATATAGGTTAGTGATCCACCAATATAAGATTAATTAAATTCTAAATATTTAGAATTTACTGTAAAACTGGTTGGTATAATAATTGATCAATCTATCATATTAGCCAACCAGCATCCTTATTGGTCAACTAGTGCTCTAACAATTAGTGAATATGTAGCTTTTAATGTATATTGATTAATTAGCATGCTATATTGATCAATTAATGCATTAAATATAGTCGTTGTAATGGCTAGTTCCTAGCTCTAATGGTTGTTTTAGGTCCCAAAACACTATAAATAGGTGTTTTGTCATTTTTTAGTATTAAGAAGCTTGTTGAGTGTCCTATACACACATTTGAAAGTATTTTTCAATCATTTGAGTATTTAGAGTCTCATTTTAAGTATGTGAGCCTTTTGTGATTATCAGAGAATCTAAGTGAACAAGTTTAAGTTGTAATATATTTTTGGGGTATGTGATCAATGTATTGGGTTGATTTGAAAATGATTTGGGGTTCCTATTTACCATGATGAAAAATTAGAAAGGAAGTTCCTCTTTGCCAAGATAAAAGATTGTACAAAGAGTATTATTAGCCTTGAGAGAAGAATTATAGTAGAAATCTAAGACGATTCTTAGGATTAGGTAAGGATTGTTTCTTAAATTGCTATAAATTGATTTACATTTCTCTTCCCATACTCTTTACTTTGTTGCTTATAATCATAATTAAACTTATTTACTTTTATTTCATTCTTTCATTTGTGATAATTTGTAAACATTGTTTTATAAGTTAGTATACTTTAATTAAAATCTAGAATTCACCCAATTCGCATCCCTCTTGAGTGTCATTAGAGAATAACAAGGAAGTTGTTAGTTCATATGAGAAACTTAAAAGTGAAGAATATGCCATCTTTAGGAATTCTTTGGGAGTAAAACTTCAATGGAGTTCCACAACTTATGAAATCCTTCATATCAAATTGATTCATTAAGGAAGAAGTGAAAATATTGAGTGGTCATATCAATGCTATAGAAGTGGAGAGAGTGATTTGAGATATACCTAGAAAAGGACCTATGTCTAAATGAATTTAATGGATGTTTTTACTTTAAGGCATGTCCTTGCCTAAAGTCTATTTGTAACATAATGACATACTTTTACACATTCAAGCAGCTGTTTGGACAAAGTCTAAACACTAGTAGAAGTTGCATGGTAACAAGATTAATGAAGCGCAACATCTCTCAAGATCATAGTTTTAAATTGCATAATAGATGTAAAATGATTGATCTTTTCTTCCTTTCCTTTACTAATGATCTCCTTCTATTCTCTAAAGCTTATGAAAAGTCTATTTGTAACATAATGACATACTTTTACACATTCAAGCAACTGATTGGACTAAGGCTACACACTAGTAAAAGTTGCATGTTACTCACTAATAATGCCTAATAGTATGCAAGTTGGTTTCATCTATTACTAGTATATAAGTTAAATACACTACATTTATATATCTTCAGTTACCAACACCTACAAGGAAACTTCAACTCAGGGATTAAAAGTCTCTGTTGAAACATGTCTAAAGAAGATTGGAAAAAAGATTGGTGTAATAACTCACTATCTTATGTTGATGGAGTTTACTAGACAAAATCTATGTTGAACTCTCACCATATGCATTTATCATTGCATGTGTTCCTATATAAGGAACTATTTAAGGCATTGGAGAGACTTTTAATGTTTTCCTATAGAAAAGTAGGCAAACCAGTAGTTTGGGAGGAGGAGGGGTGTGTTGGGCAACGTTAAACATAACTCCGTTAAACCTTAGCAACCAGGTATTCATGACCAAAAGATTATAGTCAAATAGAGAAGAAAATAATCTATATATTTTAAATAGGTTCACTGTACTTCTTGAAGGGTAAAAGTGTAACACGTAGAACAGTCCCTATTACGTACCCAAGATCAAACATGAAAGGGAAAAAACGAAGGAAATGCGAAATACCTGAATTCGGGTCCATTCCAACTTCCGAAGCAGTTTTCACCATCCAAACGAGCTCCGATTCTCCCGGTCCAGTTGAGGAAGTTGTTCACCGTCGTTCGATCTAGGCCTTTCTACAGTTTCCTCAATCACGGGCTCTCTTAACGGGTCAAAAAACTTTATGCTTATAAACGATCTGAGTAACTGCAGGAGACCTTAACCTTTATATAGCTTCTATATCGGGTTTCCCTATCACAAGGCCGATATGGACTAGGTCGACACTTAAAGGGATCCATTTTTCTCCCGGACTTCGACCCATTAACTTAGATCATTTATTGGGCTACTTTATTACCCTTATCTAGGATCGAATTACGTAACTTAACCAGTAATTTATTGAAAATCAAAATTACAATTAATAACTGTCCATTTAAAAGGAGAAGGACAAAAATGCCCTTAACCTTAAGGGCAAAAATGTCCAATCTCCCCCTTGGACAATTATTTATTGCAGTTTTGTCAAGTTCAAAATATTTAAAAAATCGACTAAGTTACGCTACTGTAATGGTACCAATTTTTCAAAATATTCAATCCAAAGTAATGAAAGTCCATCAATTTGTCCTGCAAGGTTTTCGATGCCGAAAAATATCAAACACATGTGTCATATGTGACACAGGTCCATTATAATCATGAATATCTAATGCCTTACTAACATGAACGGGAAAATAGAGTATGGTAAACTACGATGATACCTTTATGATCTAAAACGTATCATCTTCATTTGTAAGTCTCGATTTCTCTGACTTTATGCTAAACTGCAACAGAGAAATCCTGTATTCTCCTACCAGATGCTAAACAGCATTAGAGAATTCCTTTATGGGATCAAAACCTCATATCCCTCTATGTCATACGAAACTTTAAGGATATCCATACAAACTTTATGTGTTTAATGACATAGATACAAGGTCAATCTTTATATATGCCCTATGACCTTTAAAATGCTTGAGATTAACACAATTCTCAAAACTTCCATATGTATTATGACTATGTTAAAAAACAGTTATAACTGAGGATAAAAGGAAATGCTCATTTTCATTAAAAAACAACCATAATGTCATAATACATCACAATACACAAAATATTAAGGAGCAAATACAATGATCCCTAACAAATGTTGTCTAAGGACTTTAACACGCCCATACTGGATGCATGTTTGGCAAACACTAATGGGCGAAGTCCTTTAGTCAAGGGATCAGCCAACATTTCCTCAGTCCTGATGTGCTTCACTTCAACGTTACCCTTCTGAATCAACTCCTTTATGGTCAAATATTAGACCTCCAAATGCTTAGACCCTGTGATATTCTTATTGTTATTATTGAACAATACTGCAGCAAGATTATCACAATACAACAGAATGGGTCTAGCTATCGAATCCACCACAGACAACTCAGAAATCAAGTTTCTGAGCCAAACCGCTTGTGTAGCAGCTCCATAACATGCAACAAACTCTGCATGCATAGTAGAGGAAGTTACCAGTGTCTGCTTGACACTCTTCCACGATATTGCACCATTTGCCTTCATGCAGATGTATCCTGATGTGGACTTGCGATCATCTGGACACATAGGAAAATCAGAGTTCGTATACCTTGTGAGAATCAAATCGTTGACGTTCTTGTATGTCAACAAATAATCCTTGGTACCCTTCAGATATCTCAACACCCGTTTGACTGCATACCAATGGTCCATACCAGGGTTTGCCTAATATCGACCTACCAATTCAACAACAAATGTAATATCCGATCTAGTGCACACCTGTGCATACATCAAGCTACCTACAGCACTAGAGTACGGAATATTCCTTATAGCCTCTCTCACAACTTCATTCTTTGGACACTATGCTAAAGATAATTTCTCTTCGCGAGAGATAGGTGCTACAACAGGTCTACAATCAGCCATATTAAACCTTTGTATCACTCACTCGATATATGCATTTTGGGAGAGGCTCAATGTGTATTGAGATTTGTCTCGGTGAATCTGCATACAGAGGACACAAGATGCTTCACCTAAATCCTTCATGTCAAAATATTTGGCCAAAAGTTGCTTTACTTCATGCAACAAGGTCAAATCATTTGACGCGAGCAAGATATCAACGACATACAGAAGTATAAAGATGACCATGCTCCCCTTGACTTTATTGTATAAGTATCTTTTGACTTCGTTTTCTACAAAGCCAAATGAGGTCAAAACCTCATCAAACTTTAGGTACCATTGTTTGGAAGCTTGCTTCAAACCATATATTGATTTATTCAACTTACAGACTTTTTTAGTTGCATCTTGATGCTGAAAACCTTCAGGTTGCTCCATATAGACCCCCTCATAAAGGTCACCATTTAGGAAAGTGATTTTAACGTCCATCTGATGTAGCTCCATATCATAATGAGCTACTATTGCCATCATCACTCTAAATGCATCCTTCGAGGATACAGGAGAGAATGTAACATTAAAGTCAACTCCCACTTTCTAAGAGAATCCTCTGGCAACAAGATGCGCCTTAAACCGCTCAACTTGACCCGTGTGTCATTCTTGGTCTTAAATGGCCACTTGCAACTGACAAGCCTGCAATGTTGAGGTAAATCAACAAGCTCCCACACCTTTTTATACCTCATAGATTGCATCTCATCTTTCACTGCTTCCCACCACATATCCGCATGAGGTCCAGAAATGACTTTTTTAAAAGTCACTGGACCTACAACATGTCCTATGTCGTAGTCTTGTTCACCTAAATAGACTATGTAATCTGATGAGATAGCAGGTCGCCTCTCTCTGGTGGATCTGCACAACTGCATAGGCTGTTGCACCTCATAAACCTCTTCCTGCATAGGAGTAGTGCATAGGCACGGTATCCAAATCTTCATCCACCGAAACTGACTATACAAGAGGTTGTGGATACACAATAATTGTAGTATCCATCCTATTATCTACTGGAGGATGCAAAGATCCTACTTCATCATATACAACATGTTCTAGAAACTTCACCATCTGTGACTCCACTATTCTGGCTTCTCTATAGAAAAATCTATAACCTTTAGAGTGGCCAGGATAACCAACTAGATAGCAACGAGTTAAACGAGATTGCAATTTACTTTTATGAGGATTATACAACCTTACCTCAGCAGGGTAGCCTCACATACGAATGTGTGCAAGACTTGGCTTCCTTCCAACCCAAAGTTCAAAAGGCGTCTTTGATATTGACTTGCTCGGGACTCTGTTCAACATGTATAATTATGTCTTGATGGCTTCACCCTAAAGGTGTTCAGGTAGGTTAGTTCTGCTCTGCATTGATCTCATCATGTCCTTTAGGGCGCGATTATGCCTTTCGGCCATATCATTTTACTCAGGACTACCTGGCATAGTGAACTGAGCCACTATTCTAGCCGATTCCAAATACTTGACAAATAGACCTTTTTCTTGTCCTACAACTGTAGCGCCCCCTTACCGTAGAGTATACACCGATACGCCCGTAGGTCATACCGATACATACCCTACAATGAGGGT
>JANKYF010000224.1:46293999-46313781 GCA_029829435.1 Erythroxylum hondense | reverse complement strand
GATGGTTTCTCGCTGAGTTCGCAAACTCACCCAACATTGCAACTATTTTTCAGGGATTGAAGAGTACCCCGTTAGACAAACGGGAGTATGTCTACTGCACTGGAGTCGGAGACTAGGGTCGGGATCAGTTCGCGTCTGCATTAGTGTCTTTCTGATTCGTGTGTAAATTAGTATTTCCGCGATTTCTACTGAATTGAACTGCTATTGTAGAGGGCCCAAATTGTTAAATGTATAATTGAAATGTGATTACTGAAATTATGTTTTTATCGAAATGTGTTTGTTTTGAAGTGGGCCCAGTATGATTATTGATTACCGCAAATTAGTGCCTTTGTGTCAGTGGGTTCTAAATGGGCGAAGGCCGTATTTGTAATAAGTTTTCTAAAAGTGGTCAAGATCGTCACAGACCTTCATATAATTGAAATTGTAATATTTTAAAAATGATTTCGAATTTAGTGGACCCAACTGTTTATTAAATTGCGCGCTTGTGATTGATTCTAAAATGTTTTAAAAATGGCATACTGAGTTTTGAACTAGAATTTAGTGCCGTAGCTTACCAATCTCGTGTGGCACGGACTCGGATATCACCCACGATATCGGGTTCGGGTCCTGCGGGGTTGAGATGCTACATAAAGTTTGCTTAAGCCTATCTCTAAACTGCACTGTGTACTCCATTTAACATGAAAGGAATTATAAAATTTAAGTATGTACTAAATCATAGAATTTGTTACTAAATTAGAGAAAAATTAGTGGTTTATAGTGTTAATGATGGAATTAGCTCTTCATTGGAAGGAAGATGGAAGATGGAATCTGGAGTGAACTATAATGTAACTATTTAATTTTATGCCTCTTTATTAAACTCACTTAAAGAAAAGATGTAATGTTAGAGGTAAATCTTGTATAACTTTTGGAAACATTGTTTCATTGTATTGATCCATTGTATCGATGCCTTTGGATGGGTTTATTAATGAAATTTCCTTAAATGTTTTCAAAAAGTATGGAATTTTAAACTTTGAGATTCTTTTGGTCTTAGTCTGATCTTATAGTTATGATATCTTGATTGTTGCTTATTCTTCAATAATCTCCCTTAAATATATGAAAACGTAAGCGTCAAAATGGTCTTTCATATAAGGTTTATGAAGATTATATCAATTAGAGAGGAATATAATATTATAAAAGAAATAGTAAGTGAGAAGTGACATCAACCTCAAAAACATTAATTATTTCAATAGTAACTTATGAGTTTGTGATATTGTGATAGTTATCTTAATCTTATATGATGTAATATAATAGCTTTTTTTTTTTACTTTAGCCTTTAGATATATTTCTATATATATCGTTTATTTCTTAAGTTTTGACCTTAGGTCTAGCTTGAAGTCAAAAATTATTTTTACCTTTTTTGTAAGTTTTCCCCATATGTCTCTCTGAAAATCAAATATGTTTGCTCTAAGTTTTGACCATAATTTTGTCTTAAGGGAAAAATGAATTGGTTTGAATGTAGAATTTGGTATGTGGTGGAATTAAAGGTTTGTGATAAGGAAAAAAACTTTAGGTGTCTAAGTGATTAAAGTTCTAGTGTTTAAACAATTTTATCTCATACCACTAATAGACGTCTTAAAGTATGCTTACCTTCCTTATAAGTAATCTCAATTTTTTTGTATGCTCATTATGTCTTTCTTTATTTTATTATTGCTAGACAATTTTAGGCTAATTACATTGATCAGTTATCATTTGGTACGGGCATCTCATCTTTTTATGGTAAAGTTTTAATTTATTTTATGTATAATGCTTGATAATGGTTCATCAAATGGTAAGATCAGGTATCAGGCTTGGGTATAGGTAAGTGTTGAGCTTGGGCTAGAGGTGCACAGACCTTTAGTCATAAATACTGAGGAGTCTTACACCAGTGATGAATGTCCAACTACTATTGATTCCATCCCTTTCCTTATAGAAGAATTTGAGGTAGAAAAATATGAATTTAGATGTAGCAGAAACTTAGATGGGATAAGTTTGGAGTTCAATATCCGTATAGTTGTAAGAATTAGGAAACTATATGTCAATGTAGATCTATTAATATGAGTGTTTATTATGGCAATTTTAGATGAGGTCTAATATTGCTACTTGATGACTTTTGCATTGAGTTGTTAAAGGAGGAAAGTTTGAGTTTAGGTTAAATGCAACCTCATTGATGGTTCTTGATATCAATGTTCCTCGTGACATTTCATTTAGACAATTTAAAACAATTATTTATTTATTTAAATTTATGGAATGATTGATTCTTGCTGAGAGGATGTTAAAACTTAATTACCAAACATAGAATGGGAATAAAACTAGAAATCTTACCAAAGGAACTAATAATTAGGAAACCAAAGTTCTCTTCCTTTCTTTAAAAGATGGTAATGAGTGAGATTTCAGATCTATATGGAGGGAACTATCCTTATGTTTAATAGAAAAGATAGGACTAGTTATTTACAGTCTTCTTAGGCATATGTCTTAATTGAGTGTGGTAAGAACCTTTCTTAAAAGGACATCACTAAGAAGTTATTATTAGAGGTTGGAGTTTCAAGAAAAAAATGTATAGGTTTTGTTGACTTATTAACAGACTTATAGACCTATATAGCTCGATGTCCTTATCATTCTAGATAATGACCAATTATTGAGCCAATTATATTAACTAGTTATCATTCGGTGCAAAAAATCTCATTTTTTTGTGGTAAGATTTTAATTTATTTTCTTTGCTTGATAATGGTTCATCGAATGGTAAGATCAGGTACCAGGTTTGGGTATAGGTATAATGTTGAGCTTGGGTTAGAGGTGCACAAACATATAGTCGTAAATAATAGTCTTACACCAGTGGTGAATGTCCAACTACTCTGGATTCCATCCTTTGCCTTATAGAAGAATTCTAGTGGTGAATGTCCAACTACTCTGGATTCCATCCTTTTCCTTTATAGAAGAATTTAAAGTAGAAAAATATGAATTTAGATGTAGGATATACCTAGATGGGATAAGTTTGGAGTTCAATATCCATATACCTATGAGAATTAGGAAACCATATGTCAATGAGAGAATGGTGCTTCTATAGATCTAGTGACATGAGTGTTTATCATGAAAATTTTAGATGAGCTTTAATATTGCTACTTGACGACCTTTCCATTGAGTTGTTAAGGGAGAAAAGTTTGAGTTTAGGTTAAATGCAACCTCATTAATGTTTCTTGATATCAAAGTTCCTCGTGGAATTCCATTTAGAAAATTTTTAAAAAATATTATTTATTCAAATTTATGGATAAACTAATTCTTGCTGAGAGGTATTCAGGAGGTTGTAAGTTAATTAACAAACATAGAATGGGAATAAAACTGGAAATCCTACCAAAGGAACTCATAATTGGGAAAGTAAATTTCTCTTTGTTTCTTTAAAAGACGGTAATGAGTGAGATTTTAGGTCTATATGGAGGGAACAAAACTTAGGTTTAATGGAAAAGATAGGTCTAATTATTTGCAGTATCAGGCACATGTCTTAGTTGAGTGTGGTAAGAACCTTTCTTGGGAGGACATCACTAAGAAGTTGTTTTTGGAGGTTAGAGTTTCAAAAAAACCAAAGGTATAGGTATTGTTGACTTATTAACAGACTTATAGACCTATATAACTCAATTTCCTTATCTTTGTAGATGTTGATCAATTATTAAGCCAATTATATTGACCAGTTATCATTCAGTGTAGGCATCTCATCTTTTTATGGTAACGTTTTAATTTATTTTATTTATAATGCTTGATAATGGTTCATCGAATGGTAAAGATCAGGTACCAAGTTTGGGTATAGGTATAGTGTTGAGTTTAGGTTACAGGTGCACAAACCTTTAGTCATAAATACAGAGGAGTCTTACTCCAGTAGTGAATGTCTAATTACTCTTGATTCCATCCTTTTGCTTAAAGAAGAATTTCAGGTAGAAAAATATAAAATTAGATGTAAGATATACCTAGATGGGATAAGTTTGGAGTTCAATATTCCCATACTTGTGAGAATTAGGAAAGTACATGTCAATAAGAGAATGGTGCTTATATAGATCGAATGACTTGAGTGTTTATCATGACAATTTTAGATGAGGTCTAACATTACTACTTGACAACTTTTGGATTAAGTTGTTGAGGGAGAATGTTTGAGTTTAGGTTAAATGCAACCTCATTAATGGTTCTTGATATCAAAGATCCTCGTGGTATTTCATTTAGAGAATTTAAAACAATTATTTATTCATTCAAATTTATGGATTCATTGATTCTTGCTAGGAGGTATTTAGGATGTCATAACTTAATTACCAAACATAGAATGGGAATAAAATTGGAAATCCTACCAAAGGGACTCATAATTAGGAAAGTAAATATATAAGTTTTGTTGACTTATTAACACACTTATAGACCTATATAGCTCGATGTACTTATCTTTGTAGATATTGATCTAGCTCATGTTTCCCAAAGAGTAAAATAATTGGTTAAAGAAAAATTTACTAAGTTGTGTAAAAATAGGAAGTGCGATAGGCACAAAGGTGGTCATTATAAAATGAATTCAAAGGTGTCAATAGATAGGAAAAGATAACAAAACTATTGGAGATTAGACATGTTCCAATGTCAAAATTTATCCAAGACAACCGTAATTTGGAGTTTATGTTCATTGTATTCGAGACTCCTTACGTCAAAAAAGGTAAAGAATTATTAGTGGATGGTGCATATTATTCCCATTGGTCGATTAAAGTTAATGAATGATGCATATTATCCTGCTAGTATATTAAAGTTAGAGATCCTATTTTTCAAATCAATAAATTGAGGTTTCAAGTTATTATGAGGGGTTATGTTTCTAAATAATGAGAAGCATCTCAGTGATGCAGAGTGGAACATGATATGGACATTATCAAATATGTTGCAATTTACATCCTTTATATGTTAGGTTTAACACTTTCTTTATAAGCATCATGTTCTTTTGGTTGTCTATAAAAAATACATAGACATGGAGATCTAACAATTAAGTCATTAATTTGATCAAGCTTAAAAGGATTGGGTTATGAGTTAGAAGGGTAGAGATCAACAATAATTTGAGGAGATTAAAGCTCTATAAAAGGTGTTTGATCATGGTCATGGTAAAATCAAAGGACAAAAGAAGGGAATCGAGTTATTAGACAAAGACTTCCATAATTAAGAAGATTATTTATAAGGGAAGGGTTTTAAAATTATGACAGTGTTATTTATTTCTTCTTTGTAGGGGGAGTTTAAACCTACAAAGAATTAGTAAATAATGGACATGCATACCTACTAATTGACTAATTGACAATATCAAACATTCCAAAATCCTCAACCATTGATCTTAAACTTCAAGAATATTTTGGTGATTCTATAGCTCTACTTTAAGATAATGAATTAATCTTAAGTTATGAGAGTATAGATGGTGGTGAGGAAGTTTTTCCCAGGCCTACAAAATGATGTTGCTTATATTCAATTTAGGACATAGTGGTAATAGCCTTTTCTTAATTATATATATATAACTCTTTTAAATCTCATATGTAATGTTCATTTTGTTATCAATATAGTTCTCACTACTAATTTTTGTTTATCTACTAACCTTAACCTTAAAGACTTAGTAACTTTTTCATGATTTTAAGCTTTTTCTATAACCTTCATATGTGATGTTTTGCTATATTATTGGTGTGATTATTATATCTTTTAAGTAAAATTTTGATAATATTTTACATGTGATGCTTGTAGATATGTTATTTTGTCGTAAGCATTATTAGGTTCCTAAAAAAGTGATGCTATGCTGATTTTGAGATTAAATATGTTGTTTTCCATCCAACCAAATGTTTTGACAAATTATGTCAAGATATATTTCAAGATAGTAGGTCTAACATTTTGCGAGAACTATGTGATTTTCATGAAATTATGAGCCTGTCAACTTGCAAGTCTAACGCTTTTACAAGAATGGTTGTTTGTAAAATAGGTTTTTTACGTTACAAATTTGATACTTTGAGATAAGTTTACCATTATACATGTCTAAAAGTTCTAGACTCCTTAAATATTTAAATATAACATTTGAGATTTTTATCCTCTTACTCTACTTATACCTAAACTTTTCCTTCATACACATGCTCGAACCAAACTTGTAAAAAACCTGCCTTTGAGGTTTATTCCTTTTACTCCATACTTTAATAATTGGCCTGCCAAGTTGTTATATTTTCTAAGAATGTGTTTTGACTTGAATCTGTATATTTTTTGCTATTATATGACACAAGTTGAAGTATTTTTGAATGAATTCTTTAATAATAAAGAGTCCACTCAACTAATTGATGTGTCATTTAACATTCATTGTTTAACAAGTAACGATTTTATAGTAGGTTCTCCTGAATCTGTTTCATTAGTAAGGATAATACATTCAAGCATACAATCTACCAATACTTGGGATTTAAAAAAACTTTACGCTTCTTATGAGGTCTATGATGACTTCCAATTAATTAATTCTTCGATCTTTTTACATTTATAATAAACCTCAAGAAATGTGTTTTTTGAACACACACATTTTAATATTTAGCTTCATGCCAAACTTTTTAAGTAAATGAAAGAATTCTTATAAGTTTATCAAATGATGTCCCCATTGTTTTACTTTAATAATCGTATCTTCCAAATACAATTCTATATTTTGGTTGATTAATTTGTGAATATAGAATTAATAATGCTTTAATAAGTTACCCCCATGTTTTAGTTTAAGTACATCATCTTACAATTTTTTGTTTATAATAAAAATCCTTTTTTATTGTCACTCTCTTTAATATGACTCTGGTTATAACTTGAATTTATAACTATAAAACTCAGTTATTTCTGATTTGTTGTAACATCTTTATAGATTTATCTCAAAAAGCGAGTAGCTACCTACAGGATAGACTTCGTTTAGGTTTGTAAAATCAATGCATATATGTCACTTACTATTGGTTTTTTTCATTATAAGTATGTTTGCAAGTTAATTTAGGTATGCAACCCCTAATAAACCTGACTCTCAAAAGTTTATCCACTTTTCTTGTACACCACTATTATTGCTCTTTGTTAAAGACCTCTTTTTTTTATATATAAATATTTTGTAGACCTAACTTTAGGTCTCCCATACTTGTAAATTTTTATATATGGATCGATCCATTTTGTGTCTGATGCTAGTTATATGAAAACATCTTGTTCCTCTATTAAGAATTATACCATTTTAATGTGTTGTTCTTCATCCATATTGACTCTAATTTATGTTATATTTTACATCATAATTTAAATTTCTCAAATTTATTTGGCCACTGTAGCTTTAGTTTCATTTTTCGGTAACCTAGGATCCATTTCTTCAATGATCATTTGTTGCATTGAATTCATCCTTTTAAAGGAACTCATGAATCATTGTCTTGACATTTGTTGATCCCTTAAGATTTCTCACGTGCCTATTTTGTTAAGAAATTTATGAGCACATCTAGTAAAGTGACAAGATGGATCTTTGTGTAAAGAGTAATGTTTTCTCAGACATGGCATTATATTCGACAAGCTTGCCTAAGATATGGAGCTCAATCATTTTAGTGGTTTATTTAGGGTACTCACCAATTGTGACTAGAAGGTTTGTTTTTCCTTTAAGGAAGATATGATCATCTTTGAAATCCATTAAAAAGAAAGGTTTTGTTAAAGTTATTATGATTCAACTTTAAAGGCCTTGTAAAGAGGAATATCAATGGACCTACATTTATACAGATTATATTGTCTTGATAATTCCTCCTCTTTAAATACAATATGCGTTCATATTTAATGTTTTTTTATTTCTACATCTACTAGTAAGTTTTCTTAGACATGACATTATATTTGATAGGCCTGCCTATGATATAGAGCTCAATCATCTTGGTAGTTTATTTAGGGTACTCACCAATTGTGATTGGAAGGTTTGTTTTTCCTTTAAGGAAGATAGGTTCATCTTCGAAATCCATCAAAGAGAAAGGTTCTGATTAAAGTTACTATGATTCAACTTTAAAGGCCTAGTAAAAAGGAATATCAATAGACCTACATTTTATAGTAGAATTCTTTTCATTTCAAAGTTTGTAACATTCACCTCGATGATCATCACACATTCATAAAGATTATATTGTCTTGATAATTCATTCTCTAATGTCTTTTGATTTCTACATCCGCTATATCATTCATGTTTCCCTTGGTAGACTCCTTCACTTAGGATATGTTGTCGGTACTATATCCACCGAGAATTATAACTTTGACAATTCTTTCTTCCCCTCATCTTTATTCTAGGGCTTTTGCCGTATGATTAGGTAATGTTTGGTCTTGAGCTTACGACTAATGGCCCTATAAGGGCATTTATGTCCCTTCTAATAAATTACTCCAAGTGTCCCCGTTGTAGGAGTTCACTAACAGTTTGTTTAAGGTTTATGTATTTCTTAGTATCATGGTCATAACCTTGATGAGACCTACAAAAGCTTTATTTCATTCACTTCCCTAGTGGTACAAGGCAAGAAGGTTTACCAAATTTTACTCCCTAATTAAGTTTAAAATGTGGTTCATGATTGTATTTAATATATGTATATTTACTTTCCTTCTTCCTCTCAGACTACTCTCTTTCTTTTAATATTGCTCCACTTTGTTTTCCCTACTAGATTTAATAATTACTTTTCTTTTATATGTAAGGCATATAGTTCTTTATATGCTCGATGATGTCTATAATTATGAGACTTGTCTGGGTGTTCAATAGACAACTCAGCCTCTTTTAGGTTAATGTATCTTCTAGTCATTTCTTGATCCTCCTTAAAAGTATATATTTTATCCATCTATAAGGATACCTATAGGGGTTGATGTTTCTTTAATTGTTTCTCAAAGGCGATAATGACAATAAAAGTGTTAAGGTTAGGTATTTGACTTTAAAAATGAATCTTCTTGTGTAATTGTTAAGGGTCTGGCATGACTTTTGTATTATCTCAAATAAGGTTAATAAGTCTTTCGACATGTGTAAGTTGCTAGAAAATGGGTCCTGAATTGATTCTTTAACTATTTAAAAGTTGATATTTAAGCTTACAAGGATTATTTGATACCAATCTCTTAATAGGTCTATCAGTGTAGATGAGAAGAACTGACACTTTATTGTATTTGATGCCTAGACTAAGTCCATCATTTCTCTAAAACATATTATATGACTACACGAGTCTACCATACCATCATAGGTTCTAATGGTGGTAGCTTGATTTTTTCAAAAAGCTAGAGTAGTATGATTCTAGTGAAAGGGTTTTCCAAGTCAACATAGGTTAGTTCTTGATCTTGTTATTATGGCATATTGTATGAAGCAGGTATGTGATGATGCTTTGTGACTGTGATTGTGGCATTATTGATCTTTAAAGAGGAGACTCTTTGGATGAAGAGGATGAATTTGTTTTTTCTGGAGTTGAAATCTAGGATCCTTTCAGATCATCTTCTTCATCCTCCATTTGTTCAGGGATAGTTTATTCTTCTTCATTCTCAACTTGAGGAGTTTAGTTGCTGTCTTTGGCTTCCTAATCCCAACTGACCTACTCATCAAATACAAGATTGCAATTAACAATAATCTTCCTACTTAAGGGATCATATAGCCAATAAGCTTTTGATTGAGTGCAATATGTGTTTATGACTTCCTATCTAGTTTTTGCAATTCAGTTGTAAGCAAGACATAACAAATACACCTAAACACTCATATAAACTTTCCTAGGGCTTGCTTCTACTCCATTCTTCATTGGGATTTTGATTCCATACTGTTTTAGTCGGTGAAATATTTTAAATGTGTACAACTACAACAACTCTTTCGATCTAAAAGGAATCTGGCATTCCCTTTTACTAAGCATGGATTAAGTCATCTCCACAATTGTCCAATTCTTACGTTCGGCTACACCGTTCTACTCGGGAGTGTATAGGGCTATGAGTTGCCTCTTTATTCCCTATTCATTACAGAAAGCATATAAATCTTTTGAAGTGAACTTATCTCCACGATTATTACATAGCACTTTTATAACTTTTCCACTTTGTTTTTTTTAAGTGTCTTAAGTTTCCTTAGGCACTCGAAGCTTTCTGATTTGTGCTTCAAGAAATACACCTAACTCATTATACTAAAATCATCATTAAATAGAAAGAAATATTTACTAACAGTTAATGATTCTGTCCTTATAGGACCATATAGATTAACATGGATGAGTTCGAGAATATCTTCAGCTCTCTTTGATTTTCCCACTGGAAAGGATTGCTTTGTTTGCTTTATTACCATGTATCCTTCACACACTATCCAATGGCTTAATGATGGGAAGATTACTCACCATTTGGTTGTTGTTTAGAAGCTATAACCCTTTAATGTTCAGATGGCCATATTGTTGATGCGATAATTCACTTTTTGCAAGAGTCTTACTCACTATGGATGTTTTTGTTCTTTCAGTAAAGTCAAGAGCAAACATACGATTTGATGACATATGAGCACAAGCAAGAATCCTGCCAGTGGTTTTATGTTTCACCATTCATTTACCATAATCAAATACCACCATATAACCAGATTAAATCAACTAGACGATGCTCAACAAGTTGTGTGCTAGATAAGGAGCATAATGAACATCCTTAATGAATTTTTTATTACTTACTGAGATCTCAATTGTCCCTTTGCCTTCAATTTGCAGTTGTTTATCATCTCCTAGTTATACTTGTGATTTGACAGTCTCACCGAGCTTTTTGAACTTTGAATGATCTCTGATCATATGATGAGAGCAGCTACTATTTATGTACCAGATGTTGTTTTTTTCCTCCTTTGTTGTAGTTATTGTCATAAACAAGAAGTTATCTTCCTCTTCTTCAGTATAACTTACATCTTCTGGTTTGGACCAATAATACTTATTAGAGTGCCCAAATTTGTTAAAGTATAAGACTTGGGTGTATTGTTTCAACCTAGACTGCTTCTGTAGTAGCCTCCTCGAACTTTTCCTCTTGCATATTCATTTAAGGATTCAGGCTCCCCTTTGTTCTAAAAAGACCTTTCTTCTTCTTTTCTGTTTAATCGATTGATTCATGTCTCATGAGCTTGAATTGATCCCATTAGCTCATCAAATGAAAAGGTGGATAGGTCATTTGATTCTTTGATCACAACCACCACATGATCGAACTTGGATAACAAGCTCATTAGTACTTTATCAACCACTGTTTTGTTTGATATTTGATCTCCATAAGATCTTGTTTCTCCTACAACTTGTAAAACTCTTGTCAAAAAATCTTGCACAAATTCGTCATTGTTCATGGGGCAAGTTTCAAAATCACACCTTAGTGATTACAATTTGATAGTGATTACCTTGGAGGAACCCTAATATTTAATTTTGAGTGAGTTCCATGTTTGCTTGGACATGATAGCCGCTACTATCCTTGAAAAATTGACTCATCTACTGCTTGCTAGATGAAGAAGAGTGCTTTGGTGTCTCGCTTCTGATGCTCTTTGTTGTGTGTCTCATCTTCTTCATTTTCTTCATAACATGTTTTGACATAGTTCGAGAGATCTTGGGATCAAAACAATGCCTTCATTTTGATGCTCCAAAATTCATACGAGTTTCATTTGAATAGTAGAATTTATGAATGAGAAACATTAACATTAGTAGTTGTGCTTGTGTGTGAAGCAGACTTTAAATAATTCTCAATTTTGAAGGAACCGAGCTTTGGTACCAACTTTGTTAGAGATTTTGACAGAGTGGGAAAAAATAGAAGCAAATTGATACTGTAGATGCTTCATTGGAACAATTAGAGCCTTTAAATATATAGGACAAGCTAAACGAAAACTTGAGAGAAAAGAAAATTCTTAGCTTAAAAAAATCTCTAACTACTTGACTACTTCAATCGGCACATAATCAACCTAGAAGGATTATTCAAAACTAACTACTAATAGAAAGGTGTAAATTACCCTTAATTCCAACATGGTTGCTATGGAATTAATAGGCCCATTTCTAATATTTTATAAATTATGGGTAAAGTAAAAAAATCTTATTTTACTTTTGTTTATTCTTTATGAGTGTTAAGAGTGACTCTCGTAAAGAATAAAATAAATTAAATTAGATGCAAGTTAAAAGTGAGCTCTATGTAGGTGTCCTTCTTACCTTTGCTTAGGGTCGACATGGCTTCAATCATCTTTTGTTTTCAAGTTAAATGATGCATGCTAACAATTAGAAACCCCTTGATTGATTGGATCAAAACCCAAACCCAAGAATTCAAAGGTATTGGAAGATCCTTTGATGCCTTGACCCAAGATTAACAATGCAATGAGAAACCAAAATGCACAAAGATATCAAAAGAATGCCACAAACAATCCGACTAATCACTTGATAAGTTTGTAAAATCGGTTTGTAGAGAATTTCAGGATTGATTCCCTCACAAAGTGACCTAAAACTATTCTCAATGTAGTCTGAATAGGAAGTGCAGAAAACCACCCTTTTAAATCTAAAAAAAGGGGGCCTAAAAATGAAAAGCCTAATTAGGAAAAATGAAAAGTCAATTAGGAATTCGTAAAAATTTTATGACAGAACATCCTTTAGTTAATTGAGCATATGTTGGGCTACGAACCTCTGATTAAGGCAAATATTATACTGTTGGAAAGCTAAGACAAAAATCTACAATTTTCATGTTGATCAGTTAGACTAATTTGGTCTGAATCAATGTCAGAATTTCAGCCCAAATCAGAATACATGAATAGCATTACTGCCTTGATGTTATTGTTTGTAACTTGATCTCCAAAGGTCTTTTCTTCATCATCCATAGTACATATAAGCCCACCAAAAGCTTCTTGAAGCATCTTAGTATTAGCATGAGTAATCGGTCCTTTCAGCATGGTCAATGGGTCATCCGATAGTTAACTTGTCTTTCAACTCTCTCTTGAGCTCACATCATCCTCCCCTTCTTGAAAAAGATTCATCCTCGAATCTACAAATGTAAAAGGAGATAAATCAAAAACATTAAACAAAGTGCTAATGCCACCATGCTCACCTCTAAGATCCAATTTATAAGCATTGTCATTTGTCTTTCCGAGAACTTGAAATGGGCCATCGCCTTTTGGTTGTAGCTTTGTCTTTCTTTTATCAGGAAATCTTTTCTTGCGCATATGCACCCACACCCAATCTCTGGGTTCAAATGAAACAAACTTTCTTCCCTTATTAGCACTAGATGCATATTGCTTATTCTTTTTCTCAATGTGCCGATGGGTCTGTTCATGGATCTTCCTTACCAAATTTTCTTTCTTTTCACCATCTGCATTAGATAATTCACTAACAGACAAAGGAAGTAAATCCATAACAGTTAGTGGGCTAGAACCGTACATAGTTTCAAATGGTGAAAAACATGTAGAAGAATTAACATTTTTATTGTACGCAAATTCAATAAGGGGCAAGCATTCTTCCCAAGTGTGTAAATTTTTACTAATCACAGTACACAACAAAGTAGCAAAAGTATAATTGACAACCTTAGTTTGTCCATTCATTTGTGGATGACAAGTAGTCGAGAACAACAATTTAGTTACTAACTTTACCCATAACACTTTCAAAAAAGAGCTCAAAAATTTGACATCTCTATCACTAATTATGGTCTTTGAAATTCCATGTAATCGAACAACTTCCTTAAAGAACAAATTTGCAATAGGAGATGCATCATTGGTTTTATGACAAGCAATGAAATGAGATATCTTAGAAAACCTATCAATAACCACAAAAATTGAATCTTTACCATGTGTAGACTTAGGCAAACCTAAAATGAAGTCCACATAAATATGTTCCCAAGGTGCACTAGGTATAGGCAATGGTGTGAATAATCCATGAGGCATAACTTTAGATTTAGCTTGTTTAAATTGAACACAATTTGCACAAACACGTTCTACATCCCTAATATGCGAAGAAATGCTCATGCAAAATGTTTAATGTTTTCTGTACATCGAAATGGCTCATTAAACCTTTGCTATGAGACTCTCTAATGAATAAGTCATGTAAAGAACAATTTGGAACACAGAGTCTATTTTTCTTAAACAAAAACCCATCATGGCGATGAAACTTATTAAATGCAGCAGTTTCACAAGCATCATACACATTTCCAAAATTAGTATCAGCAACATACAAATCCTTGATATACTCAAATCCTAACAACTTACTACTCAGAGGAGAGATTAAAGCATACCCGCGAGATAGTGCATTAGCTACCACATTTTCTTTACCTTGCTTATATTGAATGACATATGGAAATGTCTCAATAAACTTAACCCCTCTTGTATGCCTCCTATTCAACTTTCCTTGTCCTTTGAGATGCTTCAAGGACTCATGGTCAGTGTGGATGACAAACTCCTTCGACCATAAGTAATGTTGCTATGTTTCGAGCGCTCTCACTAAAGCATACAATTCTTTATCATAAGTAGAATAGTTTAGAGTGGCTCCATTCAATTTTTCACTAAAATATGCCAAAGGACGTTTCTCCGTAATTTTGTTGATTGCTCTACAGTCCACAACTTCCATCTTTTTTTTGCACTAGTATCACAGGAACAGCACATGGACTCATACTCTTCCTAACATGGCCTTTAGCTATAAGCTCTTCCACTTTTCTTTGTAATTCCTTAGTCTCTTCAGGGTCACTGTGATATGCTAGCCTATTAGGCAATGAAACTCCAAGCACCAAGTTAATCTAATAATTAATCCCTCTGATAGGCAGCAAACCTTTTGGAAGTTCCTTTGGAAAAATATCACTATATTCCTACAAAAGAGATTTAGCAATATAGGGCAAAGAATCATCAAGGTCAGCAGCATTAAAACAAGTTTCCTTATACATCAACATTATAAGTGACTTTTTTTCATGATAAGCATCTTTAAAATCTCTCCCTCTCACATACAAGCTCACTTTCTTATCTCTCTTACACTTAATGTTTCCCTTTCCCCTCTCACTCTCTCTCATTTTTAAATTCTCGCTCTCACTCATTTTTCCCTTTTCCCCATTGTGTTTGTTCAGCTAAATTCTCTTTGCTTTTTTTTTACTCCTTTCATTGTCTAAGCTTCAGTTGATCTTTGTATACTTCTTTAGGATATAGCAGCTTAAAGGTGACAAGTCTTCCATCTTTAGAAAAAGAATAAGTAGTTAGATAACCATTATATGAGATATTACGATCATACTCCTAAGGTCGACCCAAAAGCATGTGGCTTACTTGCATCGAGATCACATCATATAAAACCTCATCATAATACTTGCCAATAGTAAATGGCACAACCACCTACTTAGTCACTTTGACCTCTCCACAATCATTCAGCCACTGTAGCCTATACGGCTTCGGGTGTTTCAATAATGACAACCCAAGCTTTTCCACCAAATAAGTGCTAGCAACATTAGTACAGCTTCCTTCATCAATAACTAGATTGCATACCTTCCTACCTACATTGCATCTAATATGAAAAATAATTTCCTACTGTTCTTTTGGAGCATCATATTTAGCCTACAAATTTAAAGCTCTCCTTGCAACTATTAATTCTCTATACTCTGGATATTCTACATCACTTGCATCTTCCAATGGTGGCATTTCCGGATCTGTTTCCTCTCCATATGTTTCAACAACCCTATCATCTTTTATGATCATAGCTCTATAGCTCTCTTGTTAGGACATTGAGAAGCTATGTAACCATACCCTTGACATATGAAACACTTAGTTTTACCGCTGCTAGCCACTGGAGTGGTTTCTTTGTTCTTCTAAAAAATTTCGCTCTTTTATTTAAAAGTGTACTTATCTTCCTTAGATTTTGACATAAACCTATCATCTTTGAATTTTGACAAATACCTCTCTTCACTACTTCTCTTATAGCTTGATTTCCAAGGCGATCCACCACTATTACTAAATTGAGACTATCTAGCTAATTTTTTGTAACTAAGTTGTTTCTCCACTTTTATGATAACACTAACTATATCTTCAATCTTCAAACAATGTCGTAGCTCAACTGTGTCAAAAATTTCTCTATTCAGCCCACATAAGAAGCTAGTCATAGTAGCCTCTCGGTCTTCTACAAAATCTTCCCTGATCATAGCCATTTCCATTTCTTTATGGTACTCTTCACACTCTTAGACCCCTGTTTTAAGTTTTGGAGTTTTTGATGTAGTTCCCTATAATAACGACTAGGAACAAATCTTGCTCTCATGACAACCTTCATTTCATCCCAAGTTTAGATAGGTCTCTCCCTATTTCTTCTTCTGTTAATTTGAACCTGATCCCACCAAACTATGGTATAGTCTGTAAATTCTATAGCTACTAATTTGACCTTCTTTTCTTCTAAATACTGATGACAGTCAAACACAAGCTCCACCTTTCTTTCCCACTCAAAATATTAGTCTGGATTACTTCGACCTTGAAACAAAGGAATCTTCATTTTTATACTGCTCAGGTTTCTATCAACTTCTTCCTTAGCTCTCGGTTCTCTTCTAGGCATGCCATCTCTTCTTCGACCTCTTGTTGCATACTCTCTAGTTTGATATCTATCCCACTCTTCCATGTTTGTTTTAGTTTCAACATCCTCAAATTCAGGTTGGTTGGTTAGTGTTGGTTTTGGCCGACCTTATTTTGGGGCCTTTAAGCATTCTAACATCTCTCCATAGCTTTCAAATGCAAGATTCATTCGGGTCATTTGTTCTTGTCAAGCCTTTAAAGTTGTGGCTAGGTTTTCTGAATCCCTTTCGTCACCTGCCTTAAACATTACAAAGTAATAAGAAAAAAAAGTGTAATAATGTTAGTTAAAAAGAAACCTCACTCACTCCTTTATGTATTTCACTCAAATAGATGATGATTCACTTGTATTTCACTCTCTTTTTTAGCTTTTTTATTTTGAAGTAAATCACTCTTGCCTTTTTCCACTCTTGATTCTTTCCCGAAATTCTTTGCCAACCAAAATTCCAGCCAAATCAAGGATAATCAAATTGAAAGTGACACTCTTTCAAAAGAAAAATTGAAGAAATCAAAAGGAAGCAATGAGAGAGTAATGAAAAGTAACACATACGGGTCAACAACCAAAGAAATTTAATGGATCGAAGGAGAAATTTTTTAATAGGAATTAGCTTTTCAAAGTTTTGTTGTTCAAGTTTCGAGAATTTCAATTTCAGTTCAAGCAATAATGCAATATAACTTCTAACAATCCACACAATTTTTTTCTATCAATCACCAAACTTCACAAATTCCAACAAACTTATTTCGTTAACAACTTACAATCGCAGCAACACTTCAAGATGAACCATCCATAATCTTAGCAAATTATGATCAACAAGTTAACAAAGCATTTTTTTTTCAAAGCTTTTTTCTTTTTTTTGGAATTTTTCTAACTTTTTTACAAGAACAATCTTAACAAAAACTAACTGCAAACACAACACGAAGTATGAATTAAAATAAAATTACAAAATAAAAACAAGGACGACGATGTTAACAAACGACAATGGAACGATAATGATAAAACAAGGAGCGAAATAAATAGTAGAAGGGAAACAATGACAATAGTAAATAGAAAATTGAAACAACAAAGAAACAAGAAAAACAAATGAAGAAGATAAGAACAATGGATAGGAACCTGAAACCGAGCCAAAGCTCTGATACCAAATGACGTGGAACCCCTAGAATCGACTCGATTAGGAACCTCTTGATCGATCGGATCAAAACCCCAACCTAAGAATTCAAAGTTGTAGAAAGATCCTTCGACGCCTTGACCCAAGATTAACAATGCAATCAGAAACTAAAATGCACAAAGATATCAAAAGAATGCCACAAGCAATCCGACTAATCACTTGATAAGTTCATACAATCGGTTTGTAGAGAATTTTAGGATTGAATCCCTCACAAAGTGACTTAAATCTATTCTCAATGTAGTATGAATAGGAAGTGTAGAAAACCACCCTTTTAAGTCTAGAAAAGTGAGCCTAAAAAAAGTCTAACTTGGAAAAATGAAAAGTCATTTAGGAATTTGTAATAATTTTCTAACAAATCATCCGTTAGTAAATCGAGCATATCTTAGGCTACGGACCTCTGATTAAGGCAAATCTTATACCGTCGGAAAGCTAAGACAAAAAAATACAACTTTCATGTTGATTAGTTGACTGATTCGGCCTGAATCAATGTCATAATTTTGGCCTAAGTCAGAACATGTGAATAGCGTTACTGCCTTGATGTTATTGTTTGTAACTTGATCTCCAAAGGTCTTTTCTTCATCAACCATAGTACATATAAGCCCACCAAAAGCTTCTTGAAGCCTCTTAGCATTAGCACAAGTAATCGGTTCTTTTGGCATGGTTAATGGGTCATCCAATTGTTGATTTGTCTTTTGACTCTCTCTTGCGCTCACATCATGTTGGGACTCGATTTCGGAACCGGACCCCAACCAAAAAAACGAAAAAACATAATGAAGACAAAGTGACAGAAACTAACGAAAACAAATCAACAGCGAGATCGAAAGCGAAAACGAAAGAAAATCGAATCCTAACAAAGCGAAATGAAAGGCGAATCGGCGAATCGAAACGAAACGGCGGAAACAAAAGAAAAACGGAATGACAAAAACTTGGAATCAAATAAACCAAACGGATCAAAAGGCGAACGAATCGAATGGCTCGGAATCGAAAGTGAACAAAATGGTTCAATCAAATCATAAAGCGGAAACAATTCTAAAGCGGATCCAACATCCGAAAACGTGTATCTTAATGAAAACTAGCGTTGGAAACCATAAGAACAATCTATCTAAAATAATCCAAATCGGTATAATTTTTTT
The DNA here is from genome assembly GCA_029829435.1 of Erythroxylum hondense. Taxonomy (NCBI): domain Eukaryota; kingdom Viridiplantae; phylum Streptophyta; class Magnoliopsida; order Malpighiales; family Erythroxylaceae; genus Erythroxylum; species Erythroxylum hondense. Next base: position 46,294,987 of record JANKYF010000224.1, on the reverse strand, counting down.
TTTCATCTTTATTCAAAACTCATACAAAGCAATCTACTTTCCCATTTGGGAATTTATCCTCAATCAAAAATTTCAATTTACTTGATTCTTCATATTCAGATCATAACCATCAATTTACCCAAAATCTTATTATTCTTTTTCTTTTGCCAATGACACTTAACACACATATCCATATACGCAATTCACACACAATAAGCACTTCAATATCTCAATTCCAGCAACACAATTCATCGGACCTCCTGTCTGGAATCCCAGCATAAACAAACACATTCATATACCTATAATACTTCAATAATTCTCAATCAATAATCAGTATCATCGGACCTCCCGTCCGGAATCCATATCACAAGCAATCCCATTCATACACAATCCCATTCATATTCATCTCAATTCAATATGCAAATTCATAATTTAATCCAAACCCAAACCAATCATATTCATATACAATCACAATTCATATCCCATAATCATACATAAATTTATATCTCAATTTCATACACAAGTCCAGAATTCAATTACATTCCAAAATAAATACACTACAAACTTTAATGGCATTTTCAAGCCATATACAAACCAATACCAAAATCCAATTTACTCAATATACAAGATATGCAAAAATCGATCAAAAGTCTTGACTTTCTTTCATCCGATCTCCCGCTCGATACCTGGAGATGGGGATGAAAGGGGGTGAGCTTGACAGCTCGTGGATAACATGTTTATAAATCGAAAGATAAGCAAAAATCATTTTCTAAACTTTTTGCCATTTTATAAAAGGTTTCACAGTAGAAAATTTGGCAAAATGCTTATTTCTCAAACTTTTCAAATCATTCATAAACAATTTCAATAATTTCACGGCTGAAAATCCTCGATTGCTCATTTCTCAAAAATTCTCACATTTCTCACAATTCATGAACAAATTCAAAAACATGAATGCACACAAATACAAACAAAATCAAAAACACAAAAGACACATCAGAATGGTTTGGGT
>JANKYF010000224.1:46249897-46263279 GCA_029829435.1 Erythroxylum hondense | reverse complement strand
AGTACAAGTCGACTTATCGGTACCAAACATGTGTAAGTCGACTTACACAATGTACAAGTCGACTTATCACACTAACACTTAAAAGCTACGTCAATTCATATCAATATAACTTCCATTTTGGCTACATTTAGGCTCTCTAAATTATGTTCATTTATATCCTAAACAATCACTTCTTATACATACCCTCACATCCCCAATTTACCAAATCTAAAACACCTTCATACTAGATTCAAAACACCTTTATAATAGTCCATTGATTATACCTTAATCATACCTCAATTCCTCATCAATTTCATCTCAAATTCCAGCTCAAAATCATTCATTTAACAGCTCATAAACTATTGTTTTTCATGCATGCAAAAATAGAACAGAAACTACCATTCATGCATAATTTTCCAGCACTCATGTACACCAATATCACAATCAATCCATCCCCAATTCAGTCATGATTAGGTACTATTAACATATATCATAAGAGATTAGTATTTCACTTACTTGATCAGCTCAATTGCCTCCTCAATTATCAAGCTAACCTAGCCTTCCATGCATGCAAGTTCATCTCAAATACAAGGTGATAATGGACAGAACTTTGGCAGAAGTTGAAAGCTGTGAGGAAGAAGTGAGTTCTCAGTGGTGAAAAGGATGAATCATAGCAAAAAAAATGAAGGAGATGTTTCTACATCAGTTTACATTATTAATTGCAAAGTGTTTATGGAATACAATGACCCTTGTCATGTTTGCATGCAAGTCACTTGTCCTCGCCTTATCCTGCCAAATGTCACCAAGATCCTAAGCTATTTGTCACTCAATCTCTAAGCCATTTGTCACCATTGTCACTTAATTCTATTGTTATATGTCACGTATTTCATAAGTCTAGTCATCTTAATTTTCCACATGTCAACTTGTCTTACCACTTAACATTTTTATTAGACTAGATGTACATATTAATTTATCAATCTCTCAATTGTAACAATTAATTCCAAGTTACTAATTATAATCCAACAATTCTTACCATTGATAAACCAAAGTATAAGACATTGGAAATGCACATTCATGTCACATTAATTTTAGTTTTATACCCCGGAATATATCAATTATGAGCAGTTTGTCTAATTCACAATAAGTGTATGCTAATATTATGCATTTGAATACAATCATAAAATCATGTCATAAACGTGCCAAATTCATTCTATATGATGCCACTTATGTGACCCAGTAGTCTAACACTTTAAATCCTTCAATAATTTGAGAGGCGGGATACTACATTATAAAATTAAAGGTTTATTTAGGTCAAATTATTTAATTAGTTTAAGTAACTAAATTAAGGATAAAATAATAAATTAGTTTAAGTAATTGAAATTAAGGATAAAATAAAATTAAGAAAATAATTTGAGTAATTATAATATTTTAAGTTTTTTGGAGATTTCAAGGCTTCTAGCTATGTTCCTAGGGTTCTAACTTTTTCTTTAGTTTTTATGTTTTATTTTCTATTATTATGAGTTAAATACTTTTTAGTATCTAGATTAGATAAACCTTAAGGATTTTGTAGTGATTTTGATTTGATTTAATTGACATTGAAAAATCTAGTGTATGAATAGGTCTGCTATAACTAAAATGAGTTCCATGCAAACTTAGAGATAGGTTGACATAAATCTTCTAGATTAGGGTTAAACCTAATATTAAAATTCATAAATCGAATATTATAATTTAGGAGTTTTAATAGGAGAAATTTGATTGATCAGCCTATAATTAGATGTTAATAGAAGATATTAACATAATTTATAAATTTTCATGGTATAATAAATTTTACAATAAATTGGTTAACAAAGTAATGATTGCATCAGAAATCCTAGTAGGGATCCAAAGTCGAGGTATAATCATTTTATTGGTTGATTTGTCATTATTTGGCTACCTTAGTTTCTTCGATTATGTTGATTTATTTTCAATTTATTTACTTTATTTTAAATTTGATTTAACACATTCATATTAATTTTTGATTAGATCATAGGAAAAAAGTCATTACTGGCACCCATAGTCTCTGTGGGATCGACATTTAGAATCATGAGGCCTATACTATAAAATGATAGGTGCACTTGTCTTAGATAGTCTACAAGTTAAAGGAGTTAAGATAATTATATACATCACAAGAGATTCCGTCAAGTTTTTAATGTTGATATTAAGGACTAAAATATTAAGAGATCTTGATTTCTATTAATCTAGCCATTATTTTTCTTTCACTTTCACTTTCACTTTCTTTTATTTTTGTTTTTTATTTATTTTTAGAGCTTTTTATCTTATTCTTATATTGTGGCTTATTTTCAAGATTTGGATATTCGTTATTATAGCCAGTAAACACAATAAATGGATAGAGAGGACATTATTCTCAGGGAGACTATATTATGACCATCACTTATGGAATTTTTGGAAGATAGGAACAAGAGGTTTGGTGACATGTATTCGAAAGCTAAACTAATATTTATGATATGTTGTGACATTTGTAGGGGTGACCACCCAACTCTTGAATGTTAGGCATCAAGCATCCAACTTAGATGGATAACCTGCCTGAAGGCACGTCTTATAGGAATATTTATAATCCAAAGTGGAGCAGTTATTATAACTTTATATCAAGCGATCATGCTTCATTTGGATTTCTGCAATAACAATAGTAAGAGAAGCTATAGGTTACCTAAAGAAATCTATGTTTTGTCTAGATAAATTGAGCTAGATATGAGGGAATATATGAAAATGATAACTTTAAGGAGGGGAGAGTAGCTATAGGTTAAAGAAAAGGAGAAAGCTGTTGTTCAACAAAAGAAGGAAAGTGAAGAGAAATAGCCAAAAAAGGATGTTATCAAGGAGTCATCGATAATCATCTTAAGCATAAAGGGCTCCTACTTCCAACATAACAAACTTTCAGAGTCAATCAAAAATCCAGAGAGTTTTATTATTCCTTATTATATTGAGAGTTTGTTATTAAAAAGGGTTAGGGTTAGAGGATTTACTGAGTTCAACCAATTTGATGTCTGTGCCCTTATTATATTACAACATATAACCTTTTTACAGGCGAATAAGCCCTTATTTAGGAAGATGGTCAAAAGCAAGAAGCTAGTATTAGATCCAAGTTATTGAAGGGCTTATATCGATGCAAACAAGCATTTCTTGGAAGGTAACTCAAAATTTTTAATTTGGCATTTTTATTTTGATTATATTTATTACATATTTTTAGGCTTTAATTTAGTCAATTTCATTTATATCTATATTAAATTTTGTGTTTTAGTATTATATTTATATTTGGTTTATGATTTTATAGGTGTTATTTTCCTCTTTTATAGTTTAAGTGTGTTTGTGGATTTACAAATTTGGAAGGTAATAAAAAATTGGCTAAGTTAAAAAGTTACAGAAAGTTACACGCCATCAATATGCCTATATTAATGGCCGTTTAGCATACACACCCATGTCAAGTAGATACACAGTTATATTCCATCTTGAAAAGAGGTGCTAAAAAGTTACAAAAATATATATAGATGCCAACATGCTCATATTAGTGACCATGTTATTGAAAAATCCCAGTAAGTCACCCATATGCCCTTCTACACACCATTTTGCCAAAACTAGGTAAGTTTTTGAGAATCAGAAAGATACACATCCTTTAACATGCCCAAGTTAAATTTTGTTCCTCCTTATTTTTATAAAAGTTACAAAAAGATACCATCCATGAACACTCCCATATTGGTGGCTATAAAGATTTTTTTTTAATATTAGTGTTATTATAGTCATATTAAGTCCCAACATGCCACTCTATTTGTTATTTTTATTTTTAACATAACCTAGATATATGCTTATGTTATAGCTCGTGCTAAGTCCTATCATAACATATTTAGACTAACACACTCAACACTTTCATGTCCAGTAAATATTAACTTTAATGTGTTTAATATAGGCTAGCTACATGGTCATGTTACCACCCGTGTTACACAAAATTATATTAAAATTGCTCCTTCACTATCCAGAATTGTTTTTCAAATTTCCTTCTCACTTCTCTCATCTGGTTGATGATCCCTCACCCATACACTATGCAAAATTTCCTCAAGTTGTTTTCTTTAAGACTTCATCTATTCAAGGTATGATTCTTACTTTGTTCCATTCAATCCTAGATTTTTTTGCAATTTTTTTGAAGAATAGGTACGAGATTCCATTGCTTTAAATATTTTGAGGTCGTTTCAGATTATCCAAGTGTTTATAAGGGTTTAAGAAGTTTAGTTGACAATTATAGGCTATATACATTGTTAGATTCTAATTTTCTATGTCATGAATGCCCCTCACTTACTCAACTAGGTTAGGTTGCATTTAGCTTGGTTGGAGTGTTATTCTAGCCTTTTGAACCAAAGATGAACAATTTGTCATGAATTCTTTTGGTTACTGAGCTATATCACAACTCACAACTAGCTACTCGTTCTATTCTTAACCCAAAATTTTCTGAAAGGACAATAGAAATGAGAAATTTATTTATCACTTTTATTAAAATTTATCTATTTTTAATGTATATTTCTAGCCTACATCATTGTTTTCCTAGTGAATACATTTCCATAAAAATCTACTAATGATGCCTACCATATTAAATTCATTCATTCATAGGTGCATGCAAACAAGTTTCATCAAATGAAAGAACAGGAATAATATTCTAATCAATATGTATATTCACCTAAAAAAAGTACTTAAAACACAACTTCACAAGCTAATGTTTCTTTATAATTTAAATGATCAAGTTTATAGATTAGCTAATTTCTTTCAATTTCATGCCATTAACACATTAACACAAATACACAATGTAAAACTATGTAGTAAAAATTTACACAATGTTAACATAATAAAAAATTAACATAACGTAAATGCAAAGTCATATATAATTGATATGCAATTTGCATCATATACATCCCCACACTTAAGTATCACATTGTCCTCATTGTGAAAAATGATACAAAATTAAAAAAAAAGCACATATAACTAATGTAATAAACAAAAATAAAAAATGAAAAGATAAGGGCAATAATACTTATGGAGATTGTGGTGGTGATGGTGTCAAAGAAGGAACTTGGACACACTTTATCCCATCAATATCCATAAATCAAACTCATTAGAAAATCATTAAAATAAGGAAATAAATGCACACAAAATTACAAACAAACCTACCTAAAACATAACTTGCTAATTTTAAGATCATTAGCTTAAATGTTTTAGCTTAATTTTTCAAATAACTCCTTTTTTAGATGTTAAGGTCCAATGCATCATCACACTAGAACTTATGCTCCTTATGCCTAAAATTTTCAATCCTATGGCTCTCGTTAACTTTCTAATTGTCTTTACCACTCTGTTTTCTTGTTCCCCATCGACTTTCAATTTTAGAATGGGTGGTTTCTCAGTGGACGATAGCATGGGTGGTTTCTCAGTGGACGATAGCATGGGTGTTACCAAACTCCTCTTCCTCTAGCTCTTTATCATCTTTTACATCTTCAACATCATCATCTTCTTTATAACTCTCCTTTTACTCTTTTATGCACTCATCAATTATATCAATCTTCATGCAAGAGATTTCCTCCTTCAGATTTTTTCGTCTTGCTCATATTTAACTTAACTTATTTATTACCAATATGAAGAATTAGTTTCCCTTCATTGACATTTACCAACACTCTTCCCATATTCATAAATGCTCTAACAATAATTAATGGACTTGTTTGATCATTTTCAAAGAGTAGCACTATACAATCCATAAGAATAATAAACTTATCCGGTTTAATTGACAAATTCTCCACCATGCCAAATGACTTCTTTATCGATTGATCTGCTAACTGAATGAGCATGGATATTAGCTTCACATCTCTTAGCCCCAAATTCCAAAAATAGACAAAGGTATAAGATTAATACTTGAACCTAAGGAATATAAACTCTTATAAAATTATAAATTACCAACTACATAAGGTATAGTAAAACTCCTTATATCCTTTCATTTCGAGGCCATATGGCTGGTAATTATAGAGTTGCAACTCTTTGTCAAGGAGACCATTTGATTGTCCTCTTAAGTTTGCTTATTTGATAAGATGTATTTGAGAAACTCACGTACTTGGGCATGTTCTCCAAGGATTCCATAAAGGATAAGTTAATTTGCAATTTCTTCAACTCCTCTAAAATTTTTTGAAAATTAAGTATCCACTGGATTCTTCTTTATCCTTTATGGAAATAGGAACTTCGACACATATGGAGGGTGGGACATATGGTGGTTCCTTTTTCTTCTCCTCTTTCTCATCCTCCTTGTCTTAGCATCCATTAGTATGGGGTTAAACCTTCTTCTTGGTAGGTTTGACTAATTCCTTCATACTTCTAAGTGTAATCATCAGTTTCTTCCTTGGTTTAGACTCCATATTTCCTTGGAGACCCCCCAAATTTCACGTCGACAATGCATTAGCTATTTAGCCCACTTGAACCTCCAAATTATAGATGGAAGAAGCATGATTCTTTGCATGTTGTTCAAACTTAGTTTCCATCCTCTTTTGGCTATAATCTTGGCTTATGAACTTAAAATTTAGCATGTCCATTACCTTGTCCTTTTTTTAATTCTAATGAATCAAGCCTATCTTGCTGAAATCCTGGTCGGCTTTATGTTCTCATTATTACTGGAATTATTAGATCAAGAGAAAGTTGAGTGGTTCTTCCACGCAATATTATAAGTATTAGAATACCAATTGTTACCACCTTAACCTTTTTATACTCCCGTGAAATTGAGTTGGTTCATATTGTTATGGTCCGCTAGAAGGCTCTTAGTTGTAAGATGGCCTTCTTGACTGCACAATTCACATCCATGTTGTATTGCTTTAAGTGGGCTGGGAGAAGTGGCTTTCAAGTTGTTTAATTGTTTGGACAAGTTTACTACTTCAGCTTGCAATGATATCACTGAATCAACATTAAGTACTCTCATCTGATATCTGGAGGTTGGTTAACGTTTTCTCCATTCTGACATCCATAGATAATTATTATTTGCCATCTCTTTTAACAATTCATGTGAATCATTAATTGTCTAATGAACCTTCACTTGCTGCATCAGTGGTATCTCTAGTGGGTAGATTTACCCCTTTGATAAGTTATAGTATAGGAAACTTCCTTGCAACTCCTTGAATCTTTCCCAAGTTTCGTATAGTGATTCCCCTTCACTTTGCTAGAAATTTGTTATCTCCTTTATGATCCTTGTAGTTTTTGTTAAAAGGAAGTACTTAGGTAAAATGCTTGTACCAACTGCTCCCAAATTGTCATGTTCTCTGGGCTAAGAGAATTCAACCATGCCTTAGCTTAATCTTTAAGTGTGAATGGCAATAGCCTCAACTTGGCTCCATCTTCTGATAATCCGTTAATCTTAAAAGTGTCTCATATCTCTAAGAAATTGGTTAATTGAGCTTTAGGTTCCTTATTAGTCAGTCCATAAAATTGGACATTAGTTTGCAATATGATCAACAAAGACTGTTTAATGTCAAAAGTATTTGTCTACATTGTTGTTCTTATGATCCCTTATTAATTAGCATTGAATCCCAACCTTAAAAAATCCGTGAGGATTTTTTGTTATCCTTCTTATTTTCTTTTTTGTTTGTATTAGTGGTCTTATGATCCCTTATTAATTAGCATTGAATCTCAACCTCATAAATCTTATGAGGATTCTTTGTTGTCCTTTTTGTTTTCTTTTTTCTACCATTGATATCTATATAGCTTCTTGGCGTCTTACTTTTCAAATATCCCTCTCTTACTTACTGGCGTTGGAAACTTGTGTATCCAAGAATTTGTTTGGACTCCTAGTTGCTTTTGTATTCATGCACTTGTAATCATAAAAGAAATGTTTTAAAATCCTTAAAAAGTAACTCAAAATGCACTAGATGTTAACTTTACAATTCCCATAAAAAAGCTAGAAACTTGTTGAAGTTTAGTTTAAAACTTTCTTTATTGTAACTATACGGATCGTATCTTATAGTATCAAAAGTATCATTTCCATAAGGATTGTATTATTCATCTAACAATTTTTGTACACCTTGTTAAAGGTAAACAATATGATGAAATAACTAAAAATTAAATAAAAATGAAATAATTGATAATTGAAGAAGCAGTGAAGTGATTGATTAATCAATGATGAAAACTTAGGAATTACTTATATCCATATTTGTTTTCACTTCACCTTTTTGAATTAATCATACTCGACCTTAGGTATCTAATAATTATGATTACCCTCTCTTGAGACCTAACCAAGTAATCTAAATTAAATAAATAGAAATTGATTTATGACCTCTCGATCCATCAATACTCTTCCTAACTATCCAATTAGATTTGAAGCAATCTTATAGGTAACTAATAAACAATTAAGATCTCTCTTTAATTGCCTATTAATTTGATGTTTTTAGGTCTATTATGGTACCAGCTCTTGCTATGTAGCAAAACACTGATAATTCAACCTAATCTCTCAATTTAAATTGAATATAAAATAACAAAACATCACAAAGAATATTCTATTAAGTTAAAAACGTAAAAGTTTAAGAAGCAGCTCAAGAGTAATCCCTGAAATAAGTTTAGTAATCCATAATTGATACTATAAATCTTAACTTATTCATCATTAATAACCAACAATAATAAGGAAAGAAAAGAAAAGCAGTTTGAATTCTGTATGTTTTCTCTTCTTTGTCCTTAAGCTAAAAAATTTGCAGCCTTATTCTTCAGGAATTCTCTCTTTAATCTCTTTGTCTAATACTCAATCCTCTTATTTGATGTTTTTCTTTTCATTATATACTCTTGATTCTATTAGGGTTCTTTCTAGGTTTCTCCACTTTTTTTTTTCAAAAATAGCCACTAATCATTAAAAGTATAACAATCTTGCAACCTAAAAATTTGCCTCTTGTATGATCGTGCATGGTGAATGATCATGCACAACTTAGAGGGATCTTATTGCCTTATGCAAGATAGTGCAAGTGTACAATCGTGACCCAACTAGGTCTCTAACTAAAACTTTTTAACAATTTTCCTGTCTCCACTTATTATCAAACACATTAATCATCCACTAATGTATAAATTAAGATCACATTCTTTCCCTAATCAACAAAAATCAAACAAAACCACAAAAACACCAACAACAAGATAAATCTAAGTCTTAAACACATGATTATCACTTAAAAAATAGTTAAAAACACACTCTAAAACCTAGAAAACACCTTATAAATTATTCCTATCACACCTCTCTTAGATAGTATATAGATTAGAGGAGTTGAGTTAATTATATACACCATAGGAGACTTCACCAACTGCAGCATGGCATAAGTGCCTACTGTATATGGTTTTTGATGATTGTGGATCATTAACGAAGGAATCATACATAATATACTACATGATAATGACAAATGTTTCTTATTGGATATTACCTGGTAAAAAAGGGCTAAAAATAGTTAAAATATTGACAAACTATGGGACACTTCTAAGGTTAAAAATAAAAAACAAATGAGTTTATCCCATCTCATTAATCACTTTTAAAGCTTATAACTTATATTTCAAGCTAAATTTCATATGCTCATGTTAAATATATGGTCAAACTTAAGTTAGGGTCTAAGTTAATGATTAATCTAGCCGAAAAGTAAAAAGAATCGATTGTAGAAAGTTTTAAATCTAGAGTGCTCCAAGTTATCGATCCCACTAAGTTTACAACTACTAAACCTATTAATCATAGCAAAAATAATGAAATTAAATTAAATAAGAATTTATAAAAAAGTATTTAAATTGATAGGCAAACTAAAACAAGCTGAATAAAAATAAAAAATTAATATAAACAAATATTAAGGCTTTGAGGTAAACTTATGAAATTTTAATTATCAAGAAAGATTACTTAAATCAAAGTTGAAATATCAATTAATGTAAGATATTTATACCTTTTCTTAGGCACATAGGTATATTGAATTAAGGAATTACCAACATTTATGCACAGTTAACTTTAATCAAACTCATTACATAGTTTAATCTATTAGTTATCACAATAGTCTAAGGCGTCACTTTCTCTAGATCTATAATTATACTTCTTCTTTCAGTCTTTCATATAATTCCTAATATTGAATCAATGATGGATAGACATAAATTCAACAATTAAAATCAAGAGAATGTATATAAGCTAAGCAATAATTAATGAGACATTATTTGTACTAAATCATATATAGGGATTTAGTTCATATTAGAAACAAGGAAATCAATGATAAAAAAGAAAACAAAATACAGGGACTCATTCTCAAGGATCTTGAAATCTTGATGTTCTTTGTTTGAATTTTGATGGAATATTGAATTTTTATCCAAGATTCTCCTTTTATTGTCCTAAGAGATTCTAGTTAATCTCCTTTTTCTCCTCTTGTTTGGTCTCTGGTCTTTCCAAATGACTCCCTTCTTTTCTTTATCGTATTTCTCTCGTTTTCACGTCAATAAAACCTTAAAATTTTCATCTAACCTTAAACCAACAACAATCTATTTGCCTTCATATGACAATTTGTGAAAAAGATATAATGAACCAATTGACTATAAAGGGATAATAAGGTATCATATTATTGATCTAGTTTTAAACATAGGATCATATCCATCCCATGTTCATCCAAAATCACTCTAAAACTTCTCCAACTTGACTTTAACTTTCCTAAATTCACTATTTCTTCAGTGGAGAGCTATAATAAGGCCTAAAAATAAATTATAAACTAAACTAATTACCAAATCCTTAAAAAGATTATCCAAATATAAGTGAAATTCTCTCATGTAGTACTAAAATTATAGTTTAACTAGCACTTACCAAATTCTCACAAACTTAATCTTCCTTAAACAAATCATTCTTATTACTCTTAACTTAAATAGGTAGGAAATTTAGGAAAGAAATTAACAAATCAATCATATAAATCCATAATTTAATTATTCATTTAATTGTAAAATTCATCAAATTGTTAGATACCCAGCTGCTTGCTTATAATCATATATCATTTTAATTCACTCCATAATCCTTCAAACTTTAGCTCAATATAAAAAATTCAACCTAATGTATAAAATTAACATACATGATAAATATGTTTTAACTTTTAAACATTTCCATATCCCTTAATAAAAAAAGGAAGCAAAACTCCAACTTTAAATTAACATAATTGTATGTAAAATTATACAATATATTCATTCCATATCTATTATTAAGAAATCTGTAGGGAAAATTAGATTTCTCACATTAAACATTGGTTCTTCCACTATCCTAATTAGGTGCTAAAGGGCCTATCAACTAGTTAGAGTAATACTAGTGTTAGCTTTATTTCCCCTATTCTAAGCTTACTGAAAAGAGATAAAGGTATAAGATTAATACATACACCTAAATCATATAAATATTTATTAACATTAGAAGCACTAAAATAACATGGAACAAAAGAACTCCCTAGATACTTTAACTTTGGAGATAATTTTCTTTACAAGATTACGCTACAATCATTAGTTGAAGGTGATATATCATAATCCTTAATTTTAATTTTTCAGAGATAATTTCATTCAAAAACTTTACATGTGATGGTGTATGGCCTAATGCTTTGATAAAGGAGATCTTAATGGAAAACTTCTTAAAGCTATCAAGGAATTTCTTGGAGTTGTCTTTATCCTTTCTCTTTTTCAACCTTTGAGGATATGGAATGAGTGGCACATAAAGTTTGACCTTGGGTTGAAGCTTCTACTTCAAACTAATTCTAGATGAATATAAGATTGACATTGATATGCTAATGCTTCGGTTCACTTTGTTTTCTCCCTTAGGTTTGTCTTACTTTTGCACTTCCTCTTTTTTATCAGTTGCAATATTAAATGTTTTGCCACTTCTCAATATGATGGCTAACACTTGATCTTTTGAGTTTACTTTTATGTTGTTACAAATCTTACCTTTGCCTTTTTCACCAATCATATTGGCTAATTGGTTCCTTTCACTTTCACATTGTGAATGAGTGCATATCTTGACTACATCGCCTTTTAAGTTATCCCACTTAATACTCAAGTTTCTCCAAATTATCCATTTTTTCATTAATAAAATGCATATATTGCTTGAGAATCTCTTCTATCTTTATATTTTATGAAATATTGGTTGATAAAATAGAGGTTTCTATTGGAACCCAATTGGTATTATAGGTCTGCCTATTCCATCTCCTTACTCTTGCCAGAAAAAATTTGAGTTATTTATCCATCTAAATTTATAAGTATTAAAGAAAGGATTGTTCATAGCTCCTAGTTTTCCCCTATAGACAACTATATAGTTTGCATCTTCATAGTAATTTGAGATTGACTCCATGTTCATATATGTATAGGAAGAATTCCCGTACATATTATATTCATAATATGCCCACTTATTGTCCCTATTTTAGCTTAGTAAGATCTTCATATGGTTAGAAACAAGGACATGGATTCGTACTGTGAGATCCCACATCGGTTGGAGAGGGGAACGAAGTATCTGTAAGCGAGTGATCTAGGCTGTTACAAGTGGTATCAGAGTCAGTACTCGGGCCGGTTGGATCGGCAGGTGGCTAGGTCTCCCTTACAGACGCGTTTTCCATGGCCTAACAGATTGGATCCCTTCAGAACTTTGAGGTTAAATGTACTCGGGGGAGAGTAGTTCTAGGATGGGTGACCTCCTGAGAAGGCCTTGGAAAAAGCAAAACTATGAGGGCTTGGCTGGGCCAAGGCCCAAAGCGGACAATCTCTGTAAGCGGGTGATATGGGGTCTTACACGTATTGTACCGATTGATACTTTCAAAAAATGGTACAAAACCTTGCCCTAAGTTACCAGTTATTAGTACCAGTTGATACCGATGATTTTGTAGGATTAAATACTGGTTGAATATTCTCTAGTACCATAAACTTTGATAAAATGGGGGACTAATCAGTAATTTTTTTAAACAACCCCATAGAGTGTGTTTACCTTTGCCCTCTCATCTCATTTCAGTCTCTCCTCTCTCTTGTCTTATCTCCTCTCTATCTCTCCTCTCCCAACTGCCTCTTACCTCTGCCTAGCGTCACAGTCGCATCTTACTCTATCACCAGCCATCATAGAATCACTGCAACGCTGCTCTCTTTGTCTCCCATCGAGTGTGCTCACTATTGTTAAGTCAAAATGACTTTACTGATATATGATTTTGATGTATAACAAAGAGAAAAATAAAAATAGTTAGAAAAGCAGACACAGACACAAATGAAAAGCAGATGCAGACGCAAATGAAAAGCAGACGCAGACGCAAATGAAATACAAAAGCAGACGAATAAAAAATAGACGAATGAAGAAAAAGCAGACGAAGAAAAAGCAGACGCAAAAGTCGATTCGAGTTAGT
>JANKYF010000224.1:46167249-46178445 GCA_029829435.1 Erythroxylum hondense | reverse complement strand
CTCCGAGGATTTTCGTTCCTGCCGTGCGAGCTGCTAGCAGGAGGCGCGATGGCACACAGGTCGGTCAGCTGGGGATTATTTTGAGGATGACTAGGATAGACCTTTATATCAGTTTCCTTTTTGGTTTTGTTTAGGGGACAGATAGACTTGTCTATTCTGACATTGGATGACTGTACCAGATCATTATTTTGGGATTATTGATCTACTGATTATTGTTTTACTGTGATTTGTTTTACTGCGATGCCATATGGATATTAGCAAAATTTTCTGGTAGTGAACCTTAACTGTGGGATACGTGTCGGAATGACCTTCGGGCGTCCCGATGTGTACCCTACGATGAGGGGGCGCTACATAGATGGTTTCTCAATATTTAAATTGTTTAAAGTTCTGTACTTATAACTCTTAGTAGAATAATGGTGGGCTGGTGTGAATTGTGTATGACTGAAATCCCGGACCAAAGGTCTGAGGGATTGGGAATATGGCATAGAAGTGAAATTGTCTGTGAATGTAAAACCCTTGTGTTTCTAATGTGATCAATTGTGACTGTGAAGTTTAATGTGAATGATTGCGATCTATTTAATTGTGAAATTGGTTGCTATTACTGTGCTTCATTGCATTACCTCTACTGTGACAGACTGGGTATACAGTGACTGTGATTTATTGGACATGTTGCATTGCATACACAAATACATGAACGTATAACAATAGTTGTAACCAGAGTCGCCACTGATACTGGAAAAGAGCCTTCAGCTCGAAGGGAGATAGTGCATACCTAGAGGGCTCCCCTACTCCACAGACGCGTCTACTGTCCACTGTTTATAGTTTAAGCGCTCGGTCACAACACTGAAATAAAATGGGAAAGTGTCACATATACATTGCATTCATAGTTGATTGAATATTGTAAATGGGAGCAAGGCAAGAGTGCCTTCTACAATTGTGAATTTCTTTTGTATAATGATATGGTACTTCTGACTTTGTTATTGTGAACTGAACTGTGAATTGCTTGTGTGATGCATGAATTGGGCGAACCATCGATGATGGTTCCTCACTGAGTTCGCAAAACTCACCCAAAATTTGCAATCATTTTTCAGGCCTTGAAGAGTACCCTGTTAGACAAACTGGAGTATGCCTACTGCATACCAGTCGGAGATAGAGGTCGGGATCAGTTCACGTCTGCATTAGTGGCATTCAATTCTTGTAGAGCTGGATATTTCCGCAATTTTTGTAAACTAGTGCTTGTATTTCAGTGGGCCCAACTGGCCATTAAAATTCCACTGATTGTAATGTGTTAACTGAAATTGTTTGTGAATAAAATTGGGCCCAATTTTGTTATGGATTGTGGTTTATTAAATGGCTAAATACTGTTGAGTGTTTTATTATTACTAAAAATACAAATTAAAGTGGGCCCAAATTGTTTACTGATCCCCGCACATATGATCATATTCAAAAAGACAATTATATTGAGTGTTTTATACTAAGTGTTGGACTGTATTCGAGTGCTCTAGCATACCACTCTCGTGAGGCGCAGACTCGGATATCACCCACGATATCGGGTTCGGGTCCTGCGGGAGTAGGGTGCTACAATTGAAATCTCAACATCTTCAATCTACTATGAAGATGAATCATTCTTGGTATATACTTCATTACTTCCCTTTTCTCCTGTATACTTTATGGAGAATAATTCTTTCAACAAGGCACTTATCTCAACACTAGATGAGACTGTGTACTTCTGGGAGACATTATCAGGAAACTCCTTTGCTATGTTTGTGTCCGAAAGCCCACTTTGCAGATGGTTAAGAATGGATCTTTTAATGGTCATCAGATATGATTTGTTAGATCAATTCCCAGCTGCTTTATGATTTTTCAAGGTCATGCATGTAAATGGAGATGGCTTATTCGTAGTATGGTCAACATTCAATACATCCTCCGTCCACTTCTTTGTAATAAAATTGGTTAGGGTTTCAATAGTGACATTGATTTTGTTGACTAAAAAGGTGACTTCAAGATAATAATCTTTAAATCAGCACAAATGCATGATAACAGCGATACTAAAGCCATTAAATAGTATCTTTACTGAAAATCCAATTACACATTTTATGAAACATATTTGGGTTGAATACATAATATATGCAATTATATCTCCACACATAAAAGCAATCAGAGTACAAACTATCAACTCTTATGACACTACCACCTTTGGGTGAATAGATCATTTGAGCAATAGCTTTCCTCCATCTAATGCCTTTATGCACATGTCAAAATGTTATGTAAGGTTAGCACCTTTGGGTAGGATAATCAAACATAAAATCAGAGACATCCCCCAACATGCAAGTAGAACAATTCAAAATATTGACTTTAAAGGTTACTTTGGTGACTACATTCTCATCAACACTCACAAAGTCCACAAACACAAGGGATACAACTTTATGCTATCCTTACATTCTTTCTGGGCATATAGTATGTGACAACGTAACATCCAAAACTGCAAAAAACTGAATGCACAATCTCATTGTCACACACTTGTCCTGAAGACATTCTCTGAAAACTTCATTTAAGACTTTCATAAAAGAAAAATCTCAATATAGTGACCGTTGACCACCTGAGACATGAAAACCTCATGCATCTCCCTTATGGCAAATTTGTTACACGAAAATTCACTCAAAAATGGCTTCAGAATGTCTCAATTCTCATTCCAATCAACTATCATAACCTTATGTATCTCCCTCATATGATGTCCAAAGTACGAAAATTCACTTGAAATTGGATCCAGAATACCTTAATTCCTTTTTCTAGAGTTAAACTTTAATTTATTACTAATGTAATAAATCCAGAAAATAGAGAAACTTACTTTATAAATTTTTCGAACCCGAAAACTGACCCAAAACACCCCAGGGTACCTACTTGCAGACACGCATCCACTGTATGGCGCGTGCATCGCACATACTGCCATGTGTCCTCCATCCGACGTATCATGTGGACAGGCCGGATGGGCGCATGCTCAACACTTGCTCGCCGTTCCATGCTTATGGGAGTGTGGGTCGTGAGTCCAGTCTGACGTTGCACGTGCCAATTGTACGCCACTACCCCCACGTACTGTAGCAGTTTTAACCTGTTTTTCATAGCTAGCCTTATGTATGCCACATTTACGTAATTATATACGTAAAAAATTGAAAAATGAATCAAGAAATGAGAAAAACCATATGAGATGAAAAATCGAAAAACCTTCGTTTTCGGCGATCCAATCAAGTAACCACTTTGATACCACATGTAATACGTAATATAAACCTTATTACATACCCTGAATCTACATGAAAGGATTAAAAATGAAGGTAATGCAGAATACCTGATTTCGGTTCCATCTCTGATTCTGATGGCGATTCCGAGCTCCAAACGATTATGAATCTCCCAGGACTTTTACGAAAAGTACTCTATGGGACATGGGCTAAGTCTTTCTATGATTTTCTTAATACATAATTTCTCGTAACGGGTCAGAAATTCCTTATGCTTACGATTGATATGAGTAACTATAGAAGATCTTAACCTTTATATAGCTTCCATATCGGGCTTCCCCATCATAAGGCCGTTATGGGTCTGATCTACACTAATTGAGACACATTTTTTACCCGTACTTCAACCCATTAATGTAGATAGTTTATTGGGTCACTTTATTATCTTTATCTAGATCAATTTACATAACTTAACCGATAATTTATTTAAAAACCAAAAAATGCAATTAATAGTTGTCCAACTTTATGGGAAAGCACAAAATTGTCTGACACATATTGGATCTTACCTTAAATGAGACTATACTAAGGCCCCCTCATTTCTGGTGTAGTACAAGATAGGTCACTTTACTTTAGATCCATATGGACTGCTTATGTCGCTTATTCACAGAAAGTTCCTAATCATTTTGTCTACTTCCTTAATAATTCTCTTAAGAAGGGCTAGATGGGAGCACTATTGTTTATGCAGGTTAGTGAGAATGGATGTTATAAGCTGTAACCTTCTAGAAATTGAGAGGAATTTGTTTTGGTATTTAGAGACTACACTTCTTATGGATTCCAACGTAGGAAGGCACTCCACTTATGTAGGTTTCTTGATAGAAGTTAGAACTCCTAGATATTTAAAGGGAGCAAACTTTAGTTGAAAACGAGATAACTCTGCAAGACTAGAAGCATAGTTAACTCCACAAAAAACATAATAGAACTTTTTTTTTGAAAATTAACATAATAGAACTTATATCTACATTAATGTGCAAGCAAGACATCGAAGAAAGAGGATAAAGATCTTATAAGAACCTGAAGTTATAAAGGGTCTACTCTGCAAAACATTAATAAGTCATTCGTAGAATCCAGATGGAATGACTTAAGCTATTTGCAGTTATAATGAAACTTAAATGCATTGTTCATCTCAATATTGTGAGTTGTCATCCTTGTAAGCACATCAATGACAAGAGATCCCTTGTCTAATTCATTTAGTTCCTTTAAAAATCATGGTATGGGTAATGTACCCATGGACCTAATAAATAAAAACTTTGATGAAACTAAAAGCATGTAAGAAGTTTGTTATAAATTGCTAGTCAAGAGTATCAAATGCTTTTGAAAGATCAGCTTCTAATAGAAGCTTTGACATTAAAATCCTCGAATAGTTCTTATGCAAAAAGGATATGTTCATCAACTTTCCATCCTTACACAAAAGCCCCCTAATAATTACTAATGAAGTGTTTCGTTGCATCCTCGAGCCTTTAAGCCAATATTTTAGAAACAATCTTATAAACTATATTACAATAGGATATAGGGTGAAAGTCAATCAGAGAGTTTGGGTTTCTCTTCTTAGATACCAAACAAATAAAAGTCTTATTAATCTCCTTAAGCAACTTCTTGCTTTCAAAGAACTTCATCATTGCTCCCATAACTATTCCACCTATTAAAGACCAAGTCCTTTGGAAAAAAATCTGAAAACTATTAAGACCAAGCAATTTATGGGGTTTGAGATTGAAAAAAATATCCTTCACTTCAGATGGGGTTATAGACTAAACAAAGGTGTCCTTCAAAGGCTAATTTAACTTGTAATCTATAATGGATTCCAACTTTAGGGTTAAAGAGCAACAAGGAGAGGAATCTCCCAAAAAAGATTTGAAAAAGTTAAAAGAATTTTTTTTTTTATAGAAACCTACTCCTTACAAATATTCCCAGCATCATCCATAAGGGCATTAATTTTGTTATTATTCCTTCAGGACTTGTAGAAAAATTCAAAATTGGTGTCCCTTCTTGTATCTAAAGAGTTCTCGCTTTTTGTTGAAGTGGAGAATTATGAATTTCCAATGTAAATGTATAATTATTCAAGGCCCAAATCTCTATGTTTTTAAGGTCTATGCATAAGGGGTCTAATAACATTCAACTTAGCAAAGTTCTAGTGACTCTTTAGCATATCTAATATGAATCTCCTTATTGGGATAACTGCTTCTGTTGAGGGATTTCAATTCCTTTTTTATTGTCTTTAGTTTGATCATAAACAGATAGGATTTGCATTTATCAACTTCCTTCTCTATTCCTGTTTTAACTGCTCTCTCAATTGAATTAAGCTCATTTAAAGGATTAAACATCGAAATTCTTATACTATTAATCTCATCTAGGTGTTAGGTGTAATTTAGATCACCAATCAAAAGCTAGGGGGCCTAGATTGTAGGCTAGACTAGCCTTAATTCACTAATAGACCCTGTCAATATTCTACTAACCCAGCAGCACCCACAAGCACACAACAATGGACTAAAAATAGTATGTATATTTATTGATCACTAAGGATCAGTAAAATAACAAGGATAATGCACTAGAAATCGAGGTTCTAGCTCCTCCAGCCTTAGGCTCAGCTATACGTGAAAAATGGAATGCATGATGACGTCCCCTCACCCCTCCTGTACTATTTTATTCCCTCTGCCAACTAACTAACTCTCCTCTCTTTAGACAACTTTGCCCCCTTTCCTAATTCGACAAAGCTACCCCTCTAGTGCCTTGGTCTTTCTTCTTTGATAAGTAAATCTAATTTCTGGACTACTATGGGTCGTATCATTACCCCCTATTAGCTGCACCTTGTCCTCAAGGTGGAAGGCTGGAAATTGTTGATCAATTAAGTCATACGACTCCCAAGTTGCTTCTTCAGTAACCCCTCCCAACAAATTAAAACCTCCTTGACTTTAGATTGTAGCCTAGTTCTCACTCCCAAAACAGCTGAGGGTTGTATGAATAACTCCATATTGGGGCTGAGATCCTTTGGCCAGCTTGCTGTCTGATGTTGTCCACAGGTTGTCTTTAACTACGAAACGTGAAATATGGGATGTATCTTGGATTTTGGTGGTAAGGCAAGTTCATATGCCACTGATCCCACCTTTCGAATGACTGAAAATGGCCTATAAAACTTAGGAGACAGCTTCTCATTCACTCTTTTAGCCAAATATTGCAGCCTATAAGGGCTAACTTCAAATACACACTATCTCCAACTACAAATTCAATGTCCCTTTTGTGCACATCAGCTCTTTTCTTCATATACTATTGAACTGTCACCAAAATGGTTGTTCAACTCTTCTATCATGGCATCTCTATCTTGTAGCATATGCTCCATACTAGCCACAACCGTTTTCTGCATTCCATATCTTAAATTTGGTGGTGGTTCTCTTCCATAAACCACCTTGAAAGGGGAAATCCCTAGGAAAGAGTGGAAAGAGATATTATAGCAATATTCCGCCCGATATAACCATTTGTATCATTGAAGAGGCTTATCTCTAGTAAAGCAGCGAAGATAGGCCTCTATTGTTATGTTAGTGATCTCGGTTTGACCATCCGACTGAGGTTGGTAGGCGGAGTTACAGTTTAGTTGAGTGCCAGTCAACATAAACAACTCCTCCCACACTTGGCTCAAAAATAACTTGTATCTATCTGACACAAGCGACCTCAGAATACCATGAAGTCGAATAATCTCCTTGGAGAAAATCACAGCCACTATTCCTGCCATGAAAGGATTTTTCAAAGGCACAAGATGAGCAAATTTGCTGAATCTATCCACTACTACTAGGATAGTGTCATAACCCCTGATCTTGGTAATCCTTCCACAAAATCAAGGGATAAATCCTTCCAAATCTAGTTAGGGACCGGCAAGGGTTGCAGCAGTCCCGCAGGGGTTAAAGCTGTATATTTTTGTTGTTGGCAAGTAGCACATTCAGCTACATATGTAGCTACTTGTTTCTTCATTCCTTCCCAATAGATCTCTTTTACCAAATTCTTGTAGGTTTTCAAGGTTCCTCCATGCCCAGCTAAATGAGACTCATGTGCTTCTCGTAAAAGAAGTGGAATATATTTGGAATTTTTACTAAGTACCAACCTTCCATCATACATTAATCTACCATGTACCAAGGCAAAAGGTAGCTTACTAGAGGCATCCTTGGAAATTTCCATCTTCAAAGCCTTCAGCTGATCGTCCTCTTCTACCTCTTGCAAAATTTCAGATATGTTAACCCCTTGAGAAATCCCCATGACCTGGCAATCCACTAAATCTCCTCTCCTTGGCAAAGCATCTACAACTTTGTTGCTCTTTCCTGGTTTGTATTCCACCCTAAAATCATACCCTAACAATTTGTTAACCCACTTTTGTTGGTCAACCACAATCATTCTTTGCTTAAGTAAATATTTAAGACTCTGCTAGTCAATTTTGATGATGAACTGTTGCCCCAGTAGGAACGAACTCTACTTCTTTACCGAAAGAACAATTTCCATGAGCTCCCTTTCATAGAATGATTTTCCATGGGCTCTAGGTGACAAAGGTTGGCTGTAATATGCGATAGGCCTACCATTTTGCATCAGCATTGCTCTCAATTCGGTACCAGATGCATCAGTCTCCAAAATGAATGGTTGTTGAAAATTGGGTAAGGTCAAAACTGGTAAGGAACATATTGTAGATTTCAACTGTTGGAATGCATTTTTAGCCTCCTTTGACCGTTTGAACCCTTCCTTCTTTAGTAATTGTGTCAACGGGGCAGCAATCTTTCCATAATCCTTCACGAACCTCCTATAGTACTCGGTCAACCCCAAATATCCTCTAAATTCCTTGACACTTTTAGGTCTAGACCACTCCAACATAGCTTGGATTTTGCTTGGATCAGCTGAAAACCCTGTTACCAATATAACATGCCCCAAATATTCTAACTCCAACTTGGTAGAGACACACTTCTTCATATTGGCATATAGTTTATTCTCCCGCAATAACTCCAACACTTCTCTCAAATGGTCTATATGGTCTTACCATAGACCAATATATCATCAAAAAATACTAGCACAAACTTCCTCAAAATCTTGCTAAACACCCTATTCATCAAGGCTTGGAAAGTGGCAGGGGTATTAGTGAGCTCAAAAGGCATCACCAAGAACTTATAGTGCCCATGGTGTGTCCTAAAGGCTGTTTTGTCCACATCTTTTTGGTCACCCTGATATGATGGTAACCAGATTTTAAATCCATCTTTGAAAACACCTTTGACCATATAGCTCATCTAATAGTTCATCTATCATAGGCATAGGAAATTTATCTAACATCGTAGCCCTATTTATAGCCCTATAATCCACACAAAACCTCCAGTTGTTGTCTTTTTCTTCTTTTGCACTAGCAAGACAGGGCTTGAATAAGGGTTGAAACTAGGCTGAATAACTCATGCTGTCAGCATTTCTTCCACTAGTCTCTCAATTTCTACTTTTTCGCATTGAGGATACCTATAAGGCCTGACACTTATAGGTCCTACCCCTTTTTTTAAATGTATCACATGTTCTATATATCTAGATGATGGTAGCCCCCTTATCATATTAAAAACATCCTCATAACTACTTAATAAGGACTGCACGCTATCAGGTAGTTCCATACCTCCATTATGCTCCAAAACATAGATATGTATCATGAACAAATCGTCTTCTTCTCTGATCTGCTTCATCAAAGTTTTTAAGCCTATCAATCCCGGGTAAGGCTAGGATCCTCCTTCAATATCACCCATTTCCCATTCTCCTAGAACTTTATAGTAAATTTAGCCTAATTAATGACGACCTCTTCCAAAGTATGTAACCATTTAACCCTTAATATCAAGTCACAACCATTAAGGGTCACAGGCAAATAGTCTTCGATTATGTTGTACTGTTGCACCTCTAATGGAACTTCCCTACAAACTCCCTTGCCCTTCACAGTTACACCATTTCCCATGACTAACCCGTATCCCTTGGTTTAGTCCAAGTTCAATCCCAATTGTTCCACTAACCTCATGGAAATGAAGTTATGTGAGGTACCCGAATCTACCAAACAAATCACCTCTAATTCCCTTATTTTCTCCCTCATCTTCATGGTTTTTAGCATGGTTAACCCCACTACCAAACTAACTACCAGTTCGGCACTCTCTTCCCCCTCCTCCTCACTATCAGTCTCCTCCTCCTCATCTAGCACTAAGAGGACCTGTAGTTTTTTATTCTTGCATTAGTACCCTAGGGTAAATTTCTCATCACACTTAAAACACAGTTCTCTATCCCTCTTTTCTTGTCGTTTCGAAGCTAATAGCCTCTTAAACCCCTCTTCCCTACCACTCTTCTCACTTATGTCTTCCTCTTTAAGACCCTCTCTTCCCACAAAACTCCCTTTTGCTTCACCTATCCTGCCCCATGTTTCCCTGTCAACTATACTTATAATTCCTCATCTCCCTGTTCTTCTATTCTATCCCCAAGGCAATTTCAATTATCTCAATCAACTCTCTAGGCTTAAGTAGGTTTAGTTCATACCTGATTTGGGGCTGAACCCTTTAATAAAGGTGCACTTCATCACCTCCAGTGTTAGCTCATGGTAGGACATAGCTAGTGCCCAAAATTGCCTCCTGTACTCAAGAACTGTCCCCTCTTGTTTGATGGACAGGAACCTTTGACAAATACTTCCTTCGTGGAGTGGTCGGAAATGCCGGAATATCATATCCTTCGGCTTTCTCCAATCCAAAATTGCACCAGTGTCTTTGATATTCCTGTACCACGCTAAGGCTTCTTCATCAAAGCTCAAGCTAGCTCCACCTTCTCCTCGTCTGTGTATCTCCCGTTAGAGAAAAATTGCTTTGCACGGTTAACCCACATGTTTGGGTCTTGTCCTTTGAAAATTGGCATCTCAATTCAACGGGGCCTACAATCGTGCCTCCAATCCGGTGGTCGAGGATCATCGTCTGGATATCCTCTTCAGCGCTCATCTCGTCGATGCATTTCCTCTCCTCGGTACCACCCCCTCTTCTCTGGCTCGATTCAGACATCATCGGCGCAACGTTCACCCCTTCTTATTTTTTTGCCTCACACCAACCATCCCTCCTGAATTGCTCCCCTTCTAGATCTCCTTCATCTCAAAAGTATTCCCCGACTATGTTTTTAGAAATTGAGTCATACCCATTTCTCAAATGATGCCCCGCGAATCTCAAACGGGTATTTGGATCAAACCTGACCCACTTATCCTCCCCTCTCTCGAGACTTTCCTTCCATGTGAACACGTCCTCCTTAGTCTCATCCCTTCAGCCTCTCATCATTCCAGTTGCTGAAGACTCACCTTCAAGCATTTTCACTGAGATGTGGGGTGACATGTCTGGTTGGATTTGAAGAGTGGTGATAGCTTGCATCAACTGATCGAACCTCCTACTGATCTCTTCCTTCGGCTCACCCTTTACCCCTTCAAGCTTTTGATTGACCTCCATCCTCAAGGAGTCAGGCTCCATTTGCAGCCCCACTTTGATTTCTTCTACTTCTTTTTCTAGTACGTATAACCTCGTATCCTGTTTCTCTGCTGCCATTCCCAAAAACTTATGCTCTGATACTAAATGATAGACCCTGCCAATATTCTACTAACCCAGCAGCACACACAAACACACAACAGTGGGCTGAAAACAGTATATATATTGATTGATCACTAAAGATCAGTAAAATGACAAGGATAATGCACTAGAATTCGAGGTTCTAGCTCAACTATACGTGAAAAACAGAATGCATGATGATGTCCCCTCACCCCTCCTGTACTATTTTATTCCTTTTGTCAGCTAACTAACTCTCATCTCTTTAGACAACTTTGCCCCCCTTTCCTAATTTGACAAAGCTACCCCTTCAGTGCCCTTGGTCTTTCTACTTTGATAAGTGAATCTAATTTTTGGACTACTAT
>JANKYF010000224.1:46055158-46071111 GCA_029829435.1 Erythroxylum hondense | reverse complement strand
TATAATTTGTCAATTTTATAACAGTAGAATAATGATTAAATCTTTAAACTTTTCGGTCAACAATTTGATGTCTAATATGATTTTTAAAACATTAATTTTTTGCAGAGCAATCTCAAGAACTTGTACTAACTGATGACCATCTTCTTGGAATGACATAAATTTACTACTTTCTGTGCGTATTGCAGAATCGTCTATGAATTAATGCCTTCTCTTCCCTTTAAGTGCTTACTCTTATTCGTGGATCGTCTTCCTTGTCCTTTGAGGGATTGAATCCATTTTATAGCTTAGTACCCATCTAAAGAAAACCAAGGAAATGTTTGAGAATGCATTATAAAGTTAAAGTAATTCAACAGGAAGATCCACTGTCTCCTTATCTCTTTGTAATTGTTATGAAAGTGCTTCAAAGAATGACTCATCATCGATGTAGTGAATTGCATATCACTCAACTTTCTTTTGCAGATGATTTACTTGTGCTAATAATGCAACTTCAATTGGAGTACTCTTAACTTCCTTACAGAGATTCCAAAAAGTATCTAGGCTAACATTTATTCCACAAAAGCGTACCTATCTACACAAAGTAGTAAAGCCTTATCTAAGGTGCTCATGAGGGCAGGTCTAGCCATTCATTAGTTACCTCTCAACTATTTGGGTGTACCTATTTCTACTAAGAATCATTGACAAAGTTTGTAGAAGAATTTCTAATTGCAGCAACAAATATTTGTCTTATGGTGGTAGATTGCAATTGGCCATTTCCATTCTTAATATTCTGCATGTTTATTGTTTGTCACATTTAACAATTCCCAAAGATGTTTTAAAGAAGGTAGATAGGAGTATAAGGGATTTCATATGACATGGATACAATTCTAATATGAAGAAAATTTCTAAGGTTAACTGGAGTACTATTTGTCTTATAAAAGAAAATGGTGGATTAGGGATCAATTCAGGCTTTAGAATGAACAAGCTTTTGTTAGCAAAACGGCTGTGGAGACTCTGTTGTGATAAGAAAAGTCTCTAGGTCAAATGAGTTCATATGTTCTATGTCAAACACCGCGACATATGGTCGATTTCTCCAAAAACTTCTCAGTTTTACACTTTTCAACAAATCTTACTCACCAAGTCATTTATGCATCCTCATATTAAGCACTATGTTAGAGATAGGCAAAACACCAACTTCTGGTTTGACAATTGACATCCAACGGGACCTTTTTGTAACACTTCTTCTTTTTCTTGTTTTTAAAAGCTCAATTTCAGAAGATACTAAGATGCAAGTACTCATTTAAAGTAACAACTGGGTGTGGCCGTTCCATATGAGCAAACGAACCATGCCAATTGCAGAGCAGATGCCAACTTTTACACCAAGTCTGGAGCAGGTAGATGAAGTTAGATGGGAGTTACACTCATTAGATAAATTTACAGTGAAGTCATGTAAACAACTACTATTTGGTTCATTCACCAGATTTCCTCTTCACAAGTTGATATAGGGATCTGGAATTGCATAGGCTCACTCTTTTATACTCTGGTTAGCAATTGGGAAGAAATTGAGAACTAGAGACATGATAAAATTTTCGATTCCAAACAAATCTTACCCCTTATGCAGTGGGGAAGCGGAATCTTTAGATCATCTCTTTTTTGGTTACTTTTTCACAAGATTGATATGGGGTAAGTTTCTCTGTATTTTTAACCTACCTGATAGAAATATTGCCCAGCAAGACTACTTGAAGTGGGTTAATGATTTACACTGAAATAGTAAAATGGATCATAAAGCATTCAAGATTGACTTTGCCATACTAGTACATTTCATTCGGAGAATAAGGAACACCAAGATCTTTGGGACAACAAAAAAAATACAGGAAATTCAGCTGGAATGAGTTTTATCTCAAGTTACAGATGACTATCCTGTTAGTGCCCTCTCTACAAGATATTTCTGATCAACTCTGGCAACAGTTGTATATTTAGTCAGAGCTGGTACTCAATTAACAAAAGTTGTGTAGCTAGCTGTATATTTTGTATAGAATTTAAGAGATATACCCGTTTTTGGATTGAATATAATCCTTATTTAACTTCCAAAAATAGTTAGTATTGTTTCCTAAAAACAAAGGCTTTAGTTTTTTCGGTTGTCATAATACCACTCAGTCACCATCATAAATCCACCACGAGAGGAAGAAGACCAGCTAGATCATAATAATAACCGACGAAGATTTATACCAAATTGTGTGAAGAAAACTACTTTAGAAGGGTCCAGATAGTTGACACGAAGAAACACCTGTTTAAAGGATGATGAATCATGACCATCTAATTTAGGATAAGTTCACAATCCAACCTAACATGGTATTCATTATACAAGTTCGGTTTTGAGACGATAGCAAATGCTTGCCTAGTACCATTGTTAATTGGCAATGCTTAAATTCCTTCTCCGGTTGCTTCCTCTTGCTAAAATAAAAACCAAAAATCAGTTTGGCATGGGTTATCGCAGAAGTGACATAATCTTACTGTAATTAATAGTAGCGAGTACAACAAAGTACACCAACTGAAATTAACAAGGATTGAAAACTTGCGGGGTTGATTATAAAACTGGCCATTGTTTTTCCTTAATGATACAGCTTAAAAAGCCTTAAGGAAAACACCATGATCGGCAACATAAATTAATTTGATTTTCTTACAAATTACAGGTGCTAAATTCTCTTGGAAGATAGTTGCAAAATTTGTCTACCCACTACATAGCAAAACTTTTACTTGTAAAGAGGAATCTCTCGAACCCTTGATATCTATAGAACCAAGTCTTACCTCCTACAGGGTGACACCGGATTATTATAGTTCAGTTGCTGGAACTTGATCATCTACTTTGCCTTCTGTCCCGGTAAGCTCATCAGCAATCTCATCATCAGTCTCATTATCACCTTCAATGTCTGAATGTTGATTGCCCGTATCGCCCTTCAACTCCTCCTCACTAAATAAATCTCTTTGAACAGGGACATTTCTTTGCTGCTGGGACGAGATTACATTTGCAATGGCTCTCAAAGCTGCAGATGCTTGATCCCCATTTCCATCAACCTCCTTGTCTAGGGTATCTACAATAGGCTCCTCCGAAGGGTTGTCATCTTGTTGTGGAGGAGGAACGAAGAAAGGGATTCTACCTCTCTGCCAATCATGAAGGATCATCTTTGCCGCAGTCATTAAATCAGGTTCACCACCCTGAAAAAATCCAAAAAGAAATAGCTGAAACGAGCACAACATTATTCTGCAAAAAAAAAATCTGCAACCAGAGATTATAAGTAAATTGCAGCCATCATGTTTGCAGCCAGTCAAAATTTAAGGGAACTGCCCCAATAATACATGGTATGAAGTAGGCAACAACTAGTTCTCAGACAATGATCTGATATATCATTCATATGATATTACTAATCCTCTTGCACAGCAGTGAAACTAATATTATCATAAATCAGATATTTAAACATACCTTCAGAAGTTTGCCTGTTGACTTACAGAGTTGAACCAGAAAGTCGTCATCATCAGCCCTGACAAGAATGGGAAATAGCTATTAGTTCATAGACCTAATATTTCGTGCATTAATAAAGAGTAAGCTCATTCGAATACCGAGGACAACAAGAGAATCTAAAAAGGACATACAACAACATTCTAACTTTTGAGGTGCAGCCAGTCTCATGTTCACAATAAAACAACCACTCACTACCATTTAAAATCAACCCACATCCCATGGCTCTTATGTTTTGATGTGTCACAAAATAGATGAGAATATTGCCAGTTGGTGGGTGGGGATGGGCCTTAGGATCTCTCAGAGGCTATTAATATCTCATGCATAAATAAAACTGGAACAAAGAAAAAGACAAGGCAGTTTTAGAAATGATTGTTTAAGGTTTTCTAATCCTGCTAAATATACCTCCCACTAATAAAAACAACTCATCTGAATAATTGAATATATCTCAAGTTAGAGACAATCAGCATATCCAAGTAGGATCTGGTAAAAGGAGCATGCAGGGGAAGATAAATTGAATACAGTTCAAGGGTTTTCCCTATGAAGGTAAAGTTTGAACATCAAGAGCAGACAAAAAAACATAAAGTAGAACCAAATTATGCATCACAAGTAGCTCACCAATCTTTTATCTTATATGCCCTTTGAAGGTGCTCCTTTTTAACACGTTTCAGAACTTCTCCTACATGTTCGGAAGCATCTTGCAAGTTGGTAACACGTACCTAGGAGGAGCATAATCATCCATGGATATTAATGACTGAGAAGTGTCCATCATAGAAGACAAACAATATCAACAAAAAAGAACCAAAAGATACAAAATATATTCTAGTCTTTCTCTTTGTCAGATACATAAATTCTATTCTCTCTTTATGTCTGTCTCCCACATGCTCACCACACATGCATGCATATTCTGTGAGCATGAGAAAACTGCAAACACACAGTAAGTGTATTTCTCCATCAATACAACAAAAACAGCTTCAAAGTCACCAAAGTCAATTCTTGCCCACAAGGAATACCTGGGCAATTGTAAACTACACCTTCCACGTATGTTGACAAACAAAAAGTACACACATGATACAGAGAACCACCTCGGTCACTAAAAATATTAATCCTTTTCCAGTGGTCAAAGCTCATAATTTCTAAACAGAATTCTCAGATAGCAATTCAGTTGAATGATTATTATTATTATTATTATTATTATTTTAGTTAAATGTGAGAGTACCTAAAAACAAATAACATCATGTAACTAAGGAAAAAACTGAAGAGAAGAAAACATACCACCCCCTTTAAAACAATATCCGTTTCAGAATCTTTATTTTGGTAAACAACTCCAGGACAATCAATCAAGAATATCCGCTTTGTAAGTGTTATGTATTGCCAAACCTTGGTCTCCCCTGGGATAGGAGCAACTTTGCAAACCTGCAAAGCAAGCATAAATTTGTCAACTAAATTGAAAGACATGACTAACCTTTGTTAGCATGGAATGTGATGTAATGAAATGAATTATTACATTCTTAGTTCGCAAAGTGTTGATCACCGAAGATTTACCAACATTTGGATAGCCAACAAATCCCACCGATATTGCTTGCTTGTCACTTTTCAAGCGAGCAAACTGTCTTAACATGGATAGAAGAGAGCCCTGATACAAGAAAAATTCCAAAAGATTGATATAGAAAAAAATTAAACCTATTAAAGCAACATAAGTTCTCAAATTCCTGCTGCGAGCGTTTCCTCCCAAACAATCTGATGAATTATCAAGAGACACAAAGGGAAACCAAAGTATGTCGGTGAGCCAAAGAACAACATGGATTCAAAGCATCAAAAAACCAGAAAAGAATTGCTATTGGCGATACAGACAGCAAACACGTAATAGCTAGCTGACAACTGCAGGATATGCAATTCATTCAGTTCCCATTTATGGTAGTTATATTTACCTTTCCAAAAGACTTGGTTATACTTGCATGGAATGCTAGAGTAGGATACTCCTTGGATAACACTCTAAGCCAACCTTTTGTTGCCCATGCAGGGACAAGATCACACTAACAATAAAAAATAACAACATTCAGAGTAAGTTTTAAAATATGAACATGAGCATGATGCAGCACAAGCAAGATGAAAAGCAAAACTAACCTTATTTAACAGAAACACCATGTTTTTATGCTTGCAATGCTCTTTCAAATGCCTTTCTAAATGATAGCATCTTGTTCCTTGGGGATCTCTTGCATCTAAAACCTGTAAAGAGCGAAAGGGACAAGAGTATGGGAACTCAGCTTTGAAAAGGTTCAAACAAGCCCAATTATGCACTCCAATTAGACATAAACTTCGCAGCATGGAAGAAAGATGATGCGACAACGCAAATTTGGATTTGGTTCAATGATCCTTAGCTTGGATCCTCCTGCATAATTTAACATCAATGGCCGTAATAGAGTATTTAATAACTTTTGATTGCCCCATTGCAGGACTTTCTTTTCTTCAATAAACCGACCATGAAGTACAGTTAAACCTTCCACTTGTCATAACAAATCGTCAAATTTTGCAGTTAAGAATCCAATTTTTAACTTTATTATTTCTTCCAGTCCTATATTTGCCAATATTCTTTTGTTTAAACAATTATAACAACCTGGACAACAACGTCTGATGAGTCAATAACTTTGTACAACTCTTCCCATATGCGCTTACTTTGGCCCTTCTCAAACACTGTATGCCGAACCAAGTCCCTAAAGCCATCCTCTTCATTTCCTTCTGCAGATCCACCAACTCCACATTTCTGCTCAAAAGCATCTGCAATGTCACAACAAATTTTGGTTAACAGCTCAACCACCAGTAAATTCTGATTCCTAAAAAGTTTGATCAAAGACGTATAATGTTACTTCGAGAACCCACCAACTCTACAAATAATATTTCATCACAACTTGTTTTCATCAAAAGTATTATTTACCCATATTAACATCATCAATATCTTTCTAACAATCAAACCTGTAAATCAAATAAGGAATAACATTGTCTGGGTAGAATTATAAGGTAAACAAAATTGAGCCTTCAATTTGGAATTCATCGTCCTTCACAAATACAATGAAGCAACAATCTCCCAAAACTAACATTTTGACAAAGAAAATGCTTAAAAGAGAAAAAAAGAAGAAGAAGCAAAGTTAGCAAATCGTTAACCTTGAGAGTCATCAGCTTTCTGAACTAAAGACTCATAACTTGCAGCCAAAAGCCTTGGGCGCTTCCTCTTCCTCTTGGGTCCAAATGCACCTCAAAAGGTTCAGCGTCAAGAAGATGGACTCTGACTTGCTACAAAACACGATCGATTTTAGCTTCATCTGGTTGCTATCCTCTTCACCCACAACCCCCAAAGTTCTTCAATCATCAGCCTCAAAGCACTCATGCTACATATCACTAAGTGAAATCCCGCATTTTAGCTACGAAACTAAGAACCACTCAGCTTGTAGCTCTCAACAAAGTAAACCAGACTTTAGTTGATTACTTCACCACAAAACTCAAGCAAGTAAACCCGTAACAGAAAACCCAGAAGTTGAATGCACAAGCCAACACTAGATCTCACTCGGGAGTCACCAAATACCGCTTCACCATCAACCAGATCTTATTACACTAGAAACCTTTGAAAAAAACAGAAGAAAAGCAAAGACTGTGGAGAAAGAAAGAAAAAGAGTGCTGTCAGATATGGAGAAGATGGAAAAAAAAGAGCTGATTTTGGTGCGATGGAGCATCTGAGAAGAGAGAAGAAAGAAAAGAAATGTGCGATAGAGGCCTAGAAGAGAGGGTGAAGCGATAAGGTTAAGGTTTAAATCCGGTTATCAAATAACCGGTTTGTCAGAAAATCGGCCGGTTCTATGATAAACCGGCCGGTTTTCGTATACGAGGGTTATTAACTAAAACCGAACTGGACACATGGCTGGTTCAGATAAATTCCGACCGGACCGCCCGGTCCGATCCGATTTTCATAACCTTGATTATTACTACTACTACTACTACTACTTTCTTCTCCATATTAACCAAGTTGAAGTTCATTTTTTTAGTATATTAATTTATTTATCATTAAAATATGTTTTTTGATAAGTTAGTTTCAATGCTTATTTTTCCTATATTTGTTGAACTAATAACTTTATTGTTAAGGTGAATTTCTAGACACTTATATATATATATATATATATATATAATTGTTTAACACTCAAGTAAGTTTTTTAATTGTTAGTCTATAATGATAGTGTGAGTAATTTGTAATAACTTTTGGTAATAATTATCTTTTCATTCCTTAATTTCTCAGTTGCTTGAAGCAAAACATTTCTCGTAGGAACATTTTCAAAAACAATGGATTGAGTTCAATTCACCAATTCAATCAGTTAATTACCAAATATGCCTATTAACAATTTGACATAATCAAATAACCAAATATCTTTGAATCTGCGCAAAAAAAAAAAAAGACATTTATCAAATAAGGTCATATTCTCGCAAGCGTTCTAGCCCTAAAAATATTTGGACCATTCATACCACAAAATCATCTAAAGATAAAAGAAATCATTCCGATTCCTTGTTTGGAACACTTATATTATATATAATAATTCCACAATTAATTAACTGAGAAGAATCTGAGATAAGTTATTGAATAATTAATTATGCAATTATTCAATGAACAACAATTCTTCTGCGATGATTTGTCCTTTCCAATTAAGGAATTGGAAAGCCCATTCCACAATTATTTAATTGACAGCGAGAGGAGGATAATCTTGCATAAGTCATTGTTTTAGAATTATAAACTCGAGAACAATTTCTAGGTAGGATTTGGAAACAAACAAGCATTGAACATACGAGTGTGGAACTTCCGCATCCAACAACTGGTGAGAAACCTCAACTATTTGACAACAGATTTGCACTGCCAATCACAACTGTTTAAATTAACATTTGCAGGTGCATATGAATGATAATTAAAAATGGCTTCACTGAGCTCTTCACAACGTTACACTTCAAAGAATCAGCCTGGGAAGTTTGCAATCCAGCAGTCCTGAAACTCACCATTTTCTGTGGCACATAGGCAGCTGGATTTGGCATCCGTTCAGCATAAGCTAGAAGCCATCAAGCGGCAGAACACGACAGACCCACCGGATCAAATGTTTGAAGCACTAAGAGCCATTAACTTGCATTGTTCAGTCATTGCCAGAAGTTGAGCTTCTTTCTTGTCGAGAAGAGCAGTCAACCTCACGTTCTCGTCCATTA
The DNA here is from genome assembly GCA_029829435.1 of Erythroxylum hondense. Taxonomy (NCBI): domain Eukaryota; kingdom Viridiplantae; phylum Streptophyta; class Magnoliopsida; order Malpighiales; family Erythroxylaceae; genus Erythroxylum; species Erythroxylum hondense. The sequence continues at coordinate 46,062,386 of JANKYF010000224.1, read as the reverse complement.
GTTTCTGAACTTCAACTTCTTTCTGCATTTTCTCACCCTCCAATTGTGTGGTCTTTGCAACCAACCTACTTCACAATGAGAAGAAATGATTAACAAGCTTGAAAATTGATTCTTTGATGCAAGCCTCCACGTATCATACCAACAATCACAGATATGGATGACTTGGCAGACATGAAATTCTAGACAATAAAGTGAGAGTCCAATGGATAGTTTATGCAAAGGAAGTGAAACATCAACTAAATACTAGATTTAAACCAAATCTGAGTCATAAAGAAGTAATGATCAAAATGCATACTGCAGCATAATAATCTCCAAAGAGAGTAAAATAGAATTATGTACACATATGGGGTTACAAAATTTCAATCTTTCGTCCAAAAAGACTTCGGATAACATGAACCTATAGTGATCTCAAATTATTAAGAACGTCAATCGATCCTATACAACAGGAAAGATACCCAGCTCAAAGTACAACCACCCCCAATCTTGGTAATATTAAATTTCATTTGCAAATTGTAACCCCGGATACATTCTGTATGGCTGCTCGAGAAGGGTTCATCAATTTTCTCTCTCTCCTTTTTCTTTTTTGGCTGTTGAATTTTAAGGGAAAATGCATACAACCCCAACAGCCACCACTCGTACTGACTCAAACCACAAATTTTCGGCTGTGTGGTTGGGGAAGCCTACCATCGGACTTCCCATATTGAGTTGATGGAACTCATGTATGCCAGACTCTTGGCAAAAAGATCAACACTTGAGACAAAATGAAGAGCAGAAAGAAAAAATTGCATCACAAAGCACAACAACTTGTTTCAGAAAACACTGACCGTTCAAAAAGCCTCTCAATGGTCTGAAATTGTTTTTCTGATGAAAGAAGTGTTTCCCGCACACTAATAAGACTGCTAACATAAGATTTCATAGACTCGAAGTCCCTTTTCACACGGCAAAGCTCCTGTTCATTCTCCGAAGCTCGTTGCCTGTGTCTTGATGTTTCTTCAACTAAATCCTCAACCCTCTGCCTCATTTCATTCAAACTGGTATTTGTAACCGAAGCAAATCGCTCCATTTCCTCTAATTTTGAAGACATGGTCTCTATTTGTATTGCTTTCATTCTAATTTCCTCCTCCCCTAAGGTCACCTTCTCTTTCTCAACTGCAGTTTCGGATTCTGCCATTACAACTCTCTTAACAAGGGCTTCCATTACATCTGCCACCATTTGCACAGACTTCAGTAATTCACCAATGTAAGCTTCATCTGGTTCATCATAGCTACCATGTTCCTTTGTGAGTCTAATCCACGCTTCTTCATCTGAACTGTCAAATGAAGAAAGATCAACATTCCTAGACCAACTAGACAGTGGTGTACCATTCTTATCAACAAGTCCTACTCCTTCTAATTGTTTGATGCCACACGATGTGTAGGCTAAATCAGGAACAGCCATGACTCTTGCTTTTGATTTCAAGTAGGTCAGCAAGGCTGCAGTGGTTTTCACTCTTCGCCAAAGAACCTCCAATTCCTTCTTTCGATCTTCCTCAGATCCCTGTATACAGGCCTTTACCTCCATTAACTTGGCTTGCAAAACATCAACTTGGGTTTGCCGTCGTTCCATCTCTTTGTTCCAGGAATCATTAGTTTCGCATAGCTGAGATTTCAAACTAGAAAAATCTGTATCTTCTCTTGCTGCCATGTACTTTCCTGAGCTACAAAGACAAACATAATCTTAGTCTTTAAACTCTGCCATTAACATCCCACAATACACAAAGGAAGAGAATATAAGGTAAACTTAGGTACCAAGAGTCACAAACTAAAATAATTACTATGAGTAGCACCAAGTCAAGATTAATACTTCAACAAGTCATAATAAGTAAGATAAGGCGCGGACAAGCTTTCCCAAAGTCCACTTTGATCGATACTCACAGTTGGGTTTAATCTAACGCGCTATTTTACATTATCGCTTTTACATTAATTGCAAAATAGACTGATAACAGCATTGCCTAGCTTCAGTTGTCTGATTGTCCACCTAGGCAACCACCCATGTATTCCAAAACTTCTCATTTTCACGCCACAGTATAAGCTCCATTGAACTATCCATCTCCAACATTTTGTTCATTTATAGTTTCCTTAATTCAGTGCTGCAAAACTTGTTCCCGTTCTCAGATCATTTTCGAAAATACGAGGAAAAAGAAGACTCAAAAGGATGAAGTTGCTCTACTCACATAACTGAATTAAATCAAATGATCTAGTCAACTAGAAGAACAAACCCTTTTACTCCCCATAGACAGCTATTTTTAGTTACAAGTTCCGAGCTTTCGACATCATGAATGTAATTAAAGAACAAAAAGGAAAGCCACCCTGATGGAGATATAAAAAGCTCGACGAATTCATCATACACAACATAACCTACAAGAGCAAACCCTAATTTTGGGGTTTAACTTCACTCATCAAAAGGCCCCAAAACACAATTTTCTCTTAATCAAACCCAGCCATAATCCCCAAAACAATAGGAGATCAACAGAATTAACCCAAAAACATAAAGGAACTAAACACAAGGAAAAAGAAAATTTTAAAGAGTCGAAACCATTACAGAGTCGAAAAACAAAAAAGAAAAGACACCACCTTGATCCCTGATTCGTGAAGAGCTTGAAGAATTGGCAAATGGGTAACCTTTATCTTCTTATCTAGAGTCGAAAACAATCGTTCTACAAAAGGAATGGAACAAAAGCAAGAAGAGAAAAGAAGAACGGAAAAGAGAAGCTATTCAATGTCTTTCTCTTTTCCCATTACTTCCCTTCCTTTCCTTTCCCTTTTCCCCTTTCCCCCTTGCTTTACCTAATAATAATAATAATCAATTAATGGGGAATAATATAATTATAATAATATAGCCTCTGTCTTGCATTTCTTATTATCTTTATGATTATTTTATAAAATAGGTTGATATTATTGCATTAAATTTCTGGTTATAAAAAGTTTAATTAACATTGGACTTTTTCTTTAAGTTATGGTGTGGGTGAGTGAAGTTTGGTGTGATGTCTATTGACTGTGGTAAGATGACAAAATGAAATGATGTTATAGAGAGGGATTGATCATTTTCTGATAATCAAAGGTTCCTAGAAAGCCTCAAGGTGCCATGCTTTTGGATATAGATAACACATTCCTTGAACGTCAATGTCAAGACAGGTTGTCATCTTTCTTTCAAATTAGCCTATCAGCCTTGGCTTGGGGCATATTCATTTATAAATGGAGTTATGAGCAACGGCCTTTATACTGATGGATAAGTTTGACCTTGAATTTGGTCCATATATACCCTTGTAGATTATTACCAGTAACTAACTATATTATGTGACCGATTAGGATATCATAGTATTAATATTATTTACTAATGTTTACTTATAAAAAGGACATTTTATTTGTTTCATGTAATTTTTACTTGATGCATTCAAACAATCAACTTCTTGCTACCCTTTTCAATCACTTGGTTTTGTGACTTACTCCCAAAAGGTAGAAACAAAGTGTATTTTCGCTTCTTTCCTTTATATTTTCATTATTTTACTGGGTTTTGATAGAGTCTCTTGTGAATTATATGGAATTCTTTTTTTGCACTGCAAGTAAAAGACTATATATATAAGAGTTACATCTCAAAACCAACACCAACAAAAATTCCTAAAATTTATGGTCACCAAAACTACAAAATCACAATCGAAAAAAAGATATAGAGCATATCTATAAGATAATAAAAAATATTTTACAGAATCTCTAATTTCAATCTAATTGAAATATAATTAATTTTTATTTTATAAACATCTTTGTAAATTTTAAACTTATGCTTAAATCTAATTATTAAGAAAATAATTGATTTAATTATGGAATTAATTTGATATTGTAAAACAAATTTAAAATTTTATTTGGTGTAAATGTTAACATATTTAAGTTTGGCATACATTATTCAATACTTGAAAAACAATTTTATTAGCATTACATTAATCCTTTTTTAAAAAAAAAATTATTGACTATTCTTAGTTTAAGTCAATTTAAACTTATTACAAAATAAGTCTTTTCTCAGTCATTATTACACTAGTTTCTAAAATATTCTATTCTAACCCTATAATGTCCTATCTTAATTGCCAACAATGTCTTATCTTAATTGCCAAATAACTATTGTTCTAGTTATCAAATAATCTTGTCCTTTTTTTCAAACACACTTCTTCTTCTTCTTCTTCTTAAATACTCTCTAAGTTCATAAATATGTAACCCCAACTGTCAAACCAACAAACTATGTTTTCTTCACCATCTATAGTCGATGTTCTTGCTTCTACCACTACTAATGGCGGTATTTATAGTCAACTAGTGCAAAGCACACTTGCATCATATGTCTTGTCTTTGAGGAGCATATACACTAGATCTAATGAGAGCATTGTCGTCGTCCATCTTGGTTGTTATCTTCCAATGGCCACCCTCCTTCCATATCACCAGTGATAGCTCACGACTAGCTCTTGTCTTTACCTCACCAAAGATAAAAGCATGCAAATCCAACTATGAGATGTGTTGCCTCCATCAGCCAGACACCTATGTGATTAGTCATGTCACTCCAATCACATTAGAAGCATCTTCTATAAACCCAACAAAACAACACTCTAACTCACTATATCAAGATATATAGTCTGACATTTAGCTTTCAATCATATTACCTCTTTCTCTCACATAAGTTTGATTTGTGAAATTGAAATCTAAAGTTTTAGGTATTATCTGATTATTGATTAACTAGTTCGACCAATTCGCAAAACAATTGGCCAGTTTTTATGCATAGAGATTATTAAATAGAATCAAACTGGACAATTGGCCAGTTCTAACTATTTCCAGTCAAACTGGACAATTCGGTTCAATTTTTAAAACCTTGATCAAAATTGTGCTTACCCGAGGCCTTCATGAAAATGTCAGCCAATTGAGTATGTGTGGAGACATAGGTTAGGCAAATAGTGCCTACCAATATTTCATTTCGAACAACAATCAACCTTAATATACTTGGTTCACTTATGAAACATCGGGTTCTTTGCAATATGAAGTGCAGCCTGGCTATCACAATATGAAAGCATAGGCTTATGATGCTCCACACCTAGACTACTAGAAAGGATAGTCTTTTACCACTTAAGCTTGCAAGTTATGGTAGGCATAAAATGATATTCTGCTTCAGCTGAAGATCTAGACAAAGTTTGTTGCTTCTTTGTTTTCCATGAGAGGGGAGAGTCGCCTAATAAAACAAACCACCCAATGAGAGGCTGCCAAGTCAATGAACAACTAACCCAGTCCGAGTCACACCATCTATACAATTGCAAATCATAGTTACTTTGCAATAAATTACCTTATCCCAGGGCACATTTAAGATATCGAATGACACATAAAGCTGCATGATAGTGCTTTTCTCGTGGCTGCTGCATAAATTGGGAAAGTATATGAACACAATATGAAATTTATGGCTGGTGAAACAGAGGTATATGAGTCTGCATATCAAATGCCTAAAATGTTCAAGATCATTAAGTAGTTGTCCATCAGCGAGAGCAATTTTATGATTGTACTCTATAGGAAAGTTAGCGGGTTTACTCCCAAGTAACCCAGCTTCAAAAAATAATATTAAGAGCATATGTTTGCAGGCATAAAAACATACCTTTAAGACTCTTTGCTACTTCAACACCTAAGAAATATTTTAAAAAGCCCAAGTCCTTCATATGAAAACATTCACTCAAATATTCTTTGAATTTTAAGATGGCATTATGATCATTCCCATAAATAATTAAGTCATCAACATTCAAGAATGCTAACCTGGACACCGTTCTTTTGAAATGTGAATAAGAAGTAATTAGAAATAGACTGACGAAACGATAAGCTTTCAAAGCTATAGAGAGTTTGGCAAACTAGCATTAAGGGGCTTGTCCCAACCTATACAGAGATTTGCAAAGTTCACAACCCATACTAAGATGATGTACCTTGAAACCAAATAGCATCTTCATATGTACTTCCTCTTTAATATCACCATGTAGAAAAGCATTGTGAACATCCATTTGGTGTAACTCCTATTGCTTTGCGACTGTAACTACCAAAAGAAGTCATACTATAACCATTTTATCCATAGGAGCAAATGTTTCCGTATAGTCAATTCCTTCAATATGATGATTTCCAAATATCACCAATCGAGCCTTATGTCGTTCCACTGTACCATCTAAGTTATATTTGGTTTTATAGACCTATTTATAATTGAGGGCCTTCTTCTCGAGAGGTAGCGATTCAACTACCTATGTACCATTATTTTCCAATGCTTAAATTTCGCTCCGCATTGTTTCCCTCCATATTTCATGTTTATCCGCTTCAGCAAAAGATACAAGCAGATTTTCTTTTATAATAGATGTAAGAAAAATTTTGTGTTGTAAAGAAAATTTGTCATAATTCACATAGTGTGTTGTAGGATAGGACCTACCTGAGTTATATCGTGAAGCAAGTTTATTTGAGGATGTGCTTAACTTTGGTATGGTGTCTATGACATAGTCTTGCAAAAGAACATATGGCTCTTTTTTTCAATGTCCATAATCAAGTTGAGGTATCCCATTTTGCTCATTGCTCTCGACTTGTATTGGTATCACGTCCTCATGTTGGCCATTTTCCACATAATGAGGTAGGGTAGGATTGCTATTTATTTTAGTTTCTCTTACCCTTGCACTTACACATGTTGTCATCTACAGCATTTATGAGCTTCCTCATTTAAAAATCCTTCATTCACCTTATTATTTTTAATGCTTTCTAAAGGACCAACAAAATCATCATTAGTAGCACAACTTAAATCACTCTCTTGCCTGAAAAAATCATTACTTGCACTCATATTATTGGAGGTTAAAGGAAATTCCCTTTCAAAGAAATCTACATCTCTAGATATGAAAAGTTCTCTTCTCTCAAGGTCATAAAATTTCCACCCCTTCTTCTCATTTGGGTACCCAGCAAAAACACATCTTCGACTCCTACTAGCCAATTTATCCCCATCCCTTTGAAGTATATGGAATTTGTTTTTTGCACTGCAAGTAAAAGACTATATATATAAGAGTTACATCTCAAAACCAACACTTACAAAAATTCCTAAAACATATCGTCACCAAAACTACAAAATCATAATCGGAAAAAAGACATAGGGCATATCTATAAGATAATAAAAAATATTTTACAGAATCCCTAATTTTAATCTAATTGAAAT
>JANKYF010000224.1:45991957-46007054 GCA_029829435.1 Erythroxylum hondense | reverse complement strand
ATTCTCAATATAATCACATTTATAAATCAATTATACCCGAAAAATGTCATGAATGTATGTACAATCATATTATTGTGCAAAAATTAATATTATCACGTATGTATATGCCATATTTTGCATAAGCATAAATTGTGCATTCTACATTCTCAGAAATTTCTCATGTTCACTATTTAAGTCTTATCATAGGTAATGGGATGTTACAAGAAGTGCATACGCCAACCACCAAACACGTACCCACACGCGCACTGACAGTGACATGTGCATCACACACATGACATATGTCCGTCTCTCAAATTGCCACTTGTCGAGCATCTATATGGTGTGTGCGTTGCATGTGCCAACCCAGTTGATCGTCTGCGTGCACTGTGCACGCATCAGGCACGTGTACCACACGGGCCTTATTATCTCCGTCACCTCCGATTGTCAAGGTGAGCTTTTCGAGCTCTAAGGCTTGTTTTTGACCCATTTTTAAAGATTAAACACATGTATATCTCTTTCAAGCAACAATAAGCAAGAAAACAAATGAAAAAACAAAACTTTATTATCTAAAAACCTTATGGAGAAAAACTGAAAAAACTTCGTTTTTAACTACTCAATCATGTAACAGCTCTAATACCACATGTAACATGTATTATAAGCCTTAATATGTGCCTATGATTAAACGTGAAACATAAATAAACGAAAAAATGTAGAAAATATTTGATTTCAATTTCATAATTTCAAGCAAGTTTTCGAAGGTTGAAACGAGGGCGAATTCAAAATATTTGATTTCAATTTCATAATTTCAAACAAGTTTTCGAAGGTTGAAACGAGGGCGAATCCACTACCATCTTCACGGGATCTACTTACTGGGACGCATTAAAGCCTTTATGTAGCTTTCTATATATGTGAACCTTTGAATGGGTCAAAGAAACCTTACGTTCACGATTTGCTACAACAACTACGGAAAACCTTAACATTATTTATATAATATTCATATCGGGCCTCCCTATTATATGGGTTCAGTTCGATACAGATTGGGGTTATTTTCTTCCTTAATTTCGGTCTATTTTTAGACTATTTATTAGACTACTTTATTATCTTTATCCGGATCAAATTACGTAAATTAATCCATAAGTTATTAAAAATGTTAAATTGCAATTATTTATCTTCCATTTTTTCAGTAAAATTTCTAACAATACTAATGAACAAGTAACGTTCTTCCACCTGTTTTCCGATGGTAACCATCTAGAAAGCTAAAATGGTACAGAACATCAGGCATTTTACTTGAGACTATAACCATCTAGGAAGCTAAAATGGCACAGGGCATGGCATGAGACATTTCACTTTGAAAGTATCTCCGATCAAAGCGACTTACTTTGGAGCAGTTGCCATTGCATTAGCCCACAACAGTTTAATAGGAGAGAGAAGAAAATATTCGGTAAATCAGCTGCATTCAAGACGACAAAACCCTGCAATGTCTCCTTCCTTCTTACCTTCTTCCAGCGTTAAGAACAAGCCGGCCCTGCACTGTCTCTGCTCTTGGATGGACTTTCTAAGATAGCCGCACCAGGTTTTGATTGACATCTCGACCGTCCATTTGATGTAAATAATCTGAATTGACCTCAAAAATCATGAACTCCAACGTTTATAATATGGTGAAGAAATCCACTGGATTTCCATGCAGCCTTAAGATAAACCTGTATCGATTAGTTGGTTAGATATTATCGTAAAGGGGCTGAATTTATACAGTCTAAAAATGATCAGATACATAATAACTGAGAATTGCGAGTTTTCTTGCTCCAGTTCTAGTAAGCTGATGCTCATACAAGTTTTAATGGCTTTGTTTACTAAGTTGGACGTTCATTTCTTGCTAGGTTGTTGACAGTGCTGGTGCTTGGATTTCTAGTTTCTGAGAGATAAGATCGAGAATGAAAGGTAAAGAGGAAGAAAATGGAAAAACAAAGCGATGGGGTTGGTTGTTGATAGTGTTCGGGATTGGATTTCTAGTTGTGGTAGCAGCTTTATTTACTCTTTTTAAAGACTGGAGCCATTGGAAGAAAAAAGATCCAGCTCCAGGACATCATCATGGAGGCATTGATAAGAAATACGCTGATGCTCTTGAAATTGCCTTGCAATTCTTCGATGTTCAAAAATGTAAGTTGCTTGCTTTTTAATGTACCAAGAAAATCTCGTCAATTGCAATTCCTATTAGCTGGTTTGTCTGGCTTAGGATATATGTGAGATGTAACGGAACCAAGTTTTGCTGTTGCAGCTGGAAAGTTGGTGAACAACAGGATTGCTTGGAGAGGGGACTCAGGGCTACAAGATGGCAGTGAAGTTAACTTGGATTTGACAAAAGGAATGTATGATGCCGGGGATCTTGTAAAGTTTGGATTCCCTATGGCTTTCACTGCAACTGTGTTGTCCTGGGCAATTCTTGAATATGGACACAACATGGATGCAGTCAAGCAACTGGGGTATGTTCAGGATTCACTCAAGTGGATCACTGATTTTCTCATCAATGCCCATCCTTCTGCTAATGTGCTTTATGTCCAGGTTGCTTCCCTTCTTTTAGGTTTCAATAAAAATTTCAAGGTCAGGTGATCATTAGTCTATTAACTATGATTTCTTTCTTTGAAGGTGGGTGATCCTGAAATAGACCACAATTGTTGGGTAAGACCAGAAACCATGTCAGAAGTAAGGCCAGCCACACAAGTTAACGCATCTTTCCCTGGAACAGAAGTTGCAGCAGAAACTGCAGCCGCTATGGCGTCAGCTTCTCTTGTTTTCAAGAAAATCGATTCTTCCTACTCTGATTTGCTCATTTTGCATGCCCGGCAACTTTTTTCATTTGCAGATACATATCGACGTTCCTACAGCGTCAGCATCCCCCAAGCACAGAAATATTACAACTCCACAGCTTATGGGGATGAACTCTTGTGGGCTGCCACCTGGCTTTATCTTGCAACTAAAGACCAGTTGTACCTCAAGTTTGTGACCGATCTTCATGGATCTGAATTTGCTAACTGGGACAATCCTTCTTGGTTCAGTTGGGATGACAAGCATGCTGGAGTTCAGGTTTACGTACATTTTGGCTAGAGATTTATATCTTTAATTGAAGTTTGTACCTGTTGAATGAAATCCAAAAGTGCTCTTTATAGTAACACCAGGGATGCTTTTCCATATTTTCCCAAACTTATTGCTCAAGACAAAAGCAGAAAAACCAACAGCTGATACACGATCGACTTTGAAGCAGGTTCTGGTTGCCAGGTTAGACATCTTGGGGGAAGAAGGAATGACATCTGAAGAAAATATGTACCTTCAGAAGTACTGGAAAACAGCCAAGGAATTCATGTGTCAGCTCCTACCAGATTCACCAACAGTTACTTCTAGCAGAACAGAAAGTAATTATGTTCTACTAATTTTATGCTTATTCAGAACCATTTCAGCAGTGTACATGCAGAATTCCTAGGTGGCTATTGAAATAATAGAGATCGTTAGATAAAACTTGGATGGGACAGTAAAGCAATTGCTTCATTAGGAAGACTGCCTATGTGATTTATTTCGTTTATGCTTGCCAATAACTAGGTATAGAAGGAAGTAGGATACGACCTGCTACGAGGTACACAAACCTAGAGTTTGGCATCTGGGAAATTTGCGATCATTTGTAGTATGCAGTCAGTGAATGCAAAAAGAATCTCCTATGATATGGTATTGTTTTAATCTCCTATGATATGGTATTTTTTTAACTGGCACCATTTTGATCAAGAGAGGCCATTACTTGTCTGGATTCTTTCTCCTGATGAAGGCTCCTGATGGGAAAAAGAGCCTGAGCTGGCTATCTTCCTTATACCTTTACCGCTTTACCTGCAATCCTGATCATGTTTGAATTTTGTACTTAACTAGAAACTTTGGCAGTTTAATTCATCGTAGCCCTCGCACTTCTGTTAGAATATATTGCGAGACCTTGAATCCAGCACTGAAAACTGTGTTAATGCAGGTGGTCTGATATGGGTCTTAGAATCGAATCCTTTGCAGTATGCTGTGGCCTCTGCATTCTTAGCTGTCCTATTTGGTGATTACATGAAAGCCTCACAGGTTTCAACTCTTTATTGTGATGGAAATTACTACGAGCCTGCTGATCTTAGGAAATTTGCCATTTCCCAGGTATGCAACTGTTTACTTTGATGTTCCAACTACTCCTGTAATTCCTACTTTTCTGTTGCAAATTAAAGCACAATGGTTATATTGGTTCCTTCTACAAGCTATGATGATAAAAAGGATAATGGCAAGTAACAGTGCAGTTGCAGTATATTACAGAAATTACAAACATGGTAACTGTGGACTGTAATTTCCCTCTATAGTAATCACTTAAAATTAAAACCTTGCGCTAGTTTGTATGTTATATAAGGAGGAGGGGATCATTGAGACCTGGTGTTTTTGCAACCTGTCAATTTTCTTGAAGTAAAGGGCAGAAAGTGCCTGTGCTTCTTTACAACAATTTTTCGACAGGATTGAACTTCTTGCTTCATACATTTCTCTGAAGGAATTTTATGTCAGAAGCACTTATCCAGCTTGCACTTTATATTAGAAGGTTCCTCAAGTCTTATGCATCGCTGATAGTGCTAACTTGGTATTGCATCAGGTGGATTACATTTTAGGAAATAATCCAATGAAGATGAGCTATCTTGTTGGTTATGAAAGTTCCTACCCGCAGCACGTACACCACAGGGGATCTTCGATTCCTCTTGATGCCACCACAGGCTGCAGGGATGGATTCATTTGGCTTTACACGACAGTTCCGAACCCCAATTTAGCAGTCGGAGCACTAGTAGGCGGCCCTTCCCGAAATGAGACCTATAATGACATCCGAAACAACTCACTTCAAGGTGAACCAACCACTTACAACAGTGCACTCCTTGTTGGTCTCCTTTCTGCCTTGCTGACAAACTCTTCTGTGCCACAGTCCTTGTCATAGGCGATATCCCAAAACTTGCATCAAACTTTGCTTCTTTACTTGTAAATATACTTTAGTATCAAACCATTCCAATTTTGATAATGGCATAGATAGGCAGTGTCTCTTCATCAGACGGGGCCTCTTAGCCTGGTAACTTGGTCCTCAAATATGGTTACTATGGACTATCCAAGAAGAGCTCTTCTTGCCTTCGTAAACTGGATTAAATACATCATATATACTATACTGCGTGCCTTGTTGTACTCAACCACTTTCTGCATTGTTCTTTTGCAATTGACTAGTTAATAGCTAATGAATCGTATCAAAATCCTCCAGTTTACAGTTTTAATACACAATACTACAAAGAGAAGGTGTTAAAAACCAAATATTTCTATTCCATTGTCATGACCAAAGTAATTTTTGTTCCTTGTAGAAATTTTGAAGGGCTTCCAGGCGTTAGTTAGACGTGTAAATTTTAATTGCACGTTTAGCAATAATGCTACGAATCCATTTCGGGGCTCTTATAGCCTAATGATATAGCCCATCTTTAAAGGGCCTTTTCACTATCCTGAAAGTCCACGAAATCCTCCTCTGGACACACGTACGGAATCCTCAACCTGCTGCGAACCTCGTCTTCCTTATTGTTGCTTATTGCAAGAGAGCTCCTTGATATGTATAGATGCAAAGTTCTCTGGAACTTGGAAAAAACCGAATTTTTGTCAAGAATTTAATTCCATATTCTTGCTTAGTTGAAATTGACGAACAAAAAGGGACTCTGAGAGAAAGAATAGAGAGCAATAAGATGGGAGAAGGAAGAGAAGGTGATTGGGAATGCAGTGGATGCAAGAACAGGAACTATGCATTTAGATCGTTTTGTAATAGATGCAAACAGCCTCGCCTTCTCGTAGATGCCAAAACCCCTCGTGATTCCAAGTGGCTTCCTCGCATCGGCGATTGGGTTTGCGCTGGTTAGCCGTCCCCACCAATCTCTTACTCGCTATTCATGCGCATGAGTATGTTTTGGTTAATATGGATGTATTTGCATGGCAAAGATTGAATCTTGGTTTTTGGGTTTTTCTGGGAATGCTTTGGCATATCTTATGTCACTGTTGTGGACGGCTTCAGGTTTATAATAGGTTGTAGACTTGTAGTGGCTGAGTGTTAGTTTTGTCTTTGCTTTTGAGGCCTGATACATGTGGTATGCGGTACCAACAAGCTTCGAGCTTTTTCCTGATTTAGACGTTTGTATGTTATGAAACTTGGAACATATTGTTGTAGATAACTAGCTAGAACCAAAGTTTGGTGAGGCTTCTGATATTGGGATTTATGCAAGTGTTAACCGGACCATTTATTAATTTTCTGACCTTCGTATTCTTTTTTTGATATAGCTATGAGTCATCAGGTTTTTAATTTCAGTGCATCTTTCTTCTTCATATGTGACTTCAAATTTCCAATTTGGATGGAGGATTTATTATCAGTTAGGTTAAGCTGTTTGTGATTTTTGTATGTGTTTTTTGGTATGGGATGGTTTGGTTGGTGTGCGTATATATGGCTTCCTTTCCATCTTCGTGGCTGCATTTGGGTTGCGTGTGTTTGCCATGGGCCAATAGGTTGCACTAACAACAACTATGCATCAAGAGAAAAATGCAAAAAGTGTGGACAACCAAAGGAGGTAGCAGCAATGCCAGCAATTGCAATGCCTGGAGTTTCCCTCCCAACTTATTCACATTATTTTGCCAGGGCCCCAGGGGGAGCAGAAGAAAAGATTAATATTGGGTTAGCAACCAATGGTACTTCCCTACAGCTGCTCCCTTTGACTTCCAGCCGGCCTACTGGAGGAGGTGGTAACTATGGAGTTCAGTCAGCTTCCATTTGGCCTTTAAGTGGAAACCAAATTTCTGGCCTTCCATATGTAAACCCTTTAAATCAATCTGCTCCAGTTCCAAAAGGGTGGCGGAATGGTGACTGGATGTGCACTTGTGGATTCCATAATTATGCATCACGTGCACAAGTATGTTGAAGTTCCCTGAAAATTTATTTAGTCTAATAGTAATCTTTACAGAGTTATTTGTTTTCTGATATGTTTGCCATTGGATTTCCAGTGTAAAAGCTGCAATGCTTCTATGCCTCCAGGTAACACTTTAATCTTAATGCAGATACCCTTTATAGATCATTTAGCATTGTGCCTACTTGTTATTTTTATATGGTGGGCAGGGGAAAGCTGCTTTATTTATATATTTATTCAGTCTTCTTTGTAGTTGATCTCATACTAGTGTAGCATACTGTGCTTCATGTGCTATGCTATATCCAGCAAGTCTTTTGTTAAATGCTTTGTTAATGGTGTGATTAGGCCCTGCGGCAATCATAATAGTGACATGTGCTCCTTGATCCTATCCGGACAATTGAACTTGAACATGTGGAGGCTGCACTGCCTATCTCTAGAATTTCTCTTTTGATCAGGCAGTTGTCCATGATCAGATAGTTTGCTATTTTTGTTGTTGGTTAGAGAAGTTCTATCATGTTCCCAATTGCTTGTGCATCTTTCTGTTTTATTAAATTTGCACAGCACTTATACAGCATATCATGTACTTTTCAAGTGCCATCTTGAGTAATTTATTTGTGCTTTTTTCTGGCATGAAGCTATTGGAACAAAGCGGTTAGCATCAGAAGAGTTTGCTTATGATTGTGAGAACAAGAGACTAAATTCTGGAAACGTAAGGAAATCTTTTGCAGTGCAGTGTCTTGTGTTAATTTCACAATCCTTCCATCTTATTTTTACCTCCATCCATTTCCTTCTTGAGCTTGCAGACAAATTTGCAGCAGCAAGCATATCCATTATCCAGTCAAATGGTTGGGACTACCATTGACTTAAGACCAGAAGTCTATGCTCCCTATCATAGCGTTAGCACAAATGTGGCACCATCTTGGCAAGCACCTTTACAATATCTTCAGCAAGTATCAAAGCCTACACTGCTTGGAAAAGGGTATGATATGCTATATATGCTTCCTAGTGAAGCGACCTTAATAATGAGATAAGGAATGAGCTAACATTGTTTTTATTGCAAAAGTTGCTCGTAGAGTGTTCTTCAATTATTCATTGTGTTGCTTTTCAGAGCGAAACATTGGCGGAATGGAGATTGGGTGTGTACAAATTGCAACAATCAAAACTATGCATCAAGGTCACAATGCAATAGGTCGGTTACAAGCTTGCCTTCATTTCTTTCTCTTCCCATTTTTTCAGTTTTGAGCATGTTTGCTTGCTAAACTAAAGCGGAAATAACCAACTTGGAAATATTTGCATTCTGATTGTGCATGGGATGGTCTTTTGCTGTTAAAGGTTTTAGGTAATTAAAAGGGCTAATTAGTCCCTAACGTTTTCACGAATGTACAAATAGACCCTAACATTTCAGAGTGTTCAAATTGAATTCTAAAGTTTATCATATGTTCAAATAAGATCCCAAGGATTGGAAACCATTCAGATTGGGCCCCGAGCATTGACGCCGTAAGGGCATCGTCAATCATCTGCTTACGTGGCCCATTAAATGCTAACATGATTTTCTTTTTTTATTTTCCCTAGATGTGGGACCCATTGTTGTTGACGTGGGCATGGTGGTGGGTCCCACATCAGGTCCAAAAACGCTGCGTCTCCTTCCTTTTCCCAAACGTAACGTTTGTCCTCTTCCTCTTCCCAACTCCCAAATTCAATAATCCCCTTACTAACAGACATCACCATGCTTAAATCTTCACGGTCTTCTCCCATCTTCTTCTGACACAATCCCATTTTTCTCATCCCTAATCCCTAACCATTTTCTTCTGACAAAATCTCTCATCTTGCGCGTCTTCTGTCTTCTTCACTGTTTGTTCTTCCTCAGACGACATTTCATTGTGGTAGGTCATTATTGTCTGCCTTTTATGTTTTTTGTGGTCCCCTAAATCTGTATGTTTGTGTTCATTATTGTTTGTCTCATTGTGGTTTTTTTTTTTGCTTTTTTAATACTATATGTTGTGGTCCCCTATTGTTATTGTGGTGTTGCATGTAAGTCGTGGTCCACTATGCTTGTGGTGGTGTTGCATGTAAGTCGTGGTCCCCTACGGTTGTTGTATTAGTATAGCATGAATGCAATTCTTACCTTCATCTTGTTTCATCTAGTAGAAATAAATGTTCACTCTTAAAAAATATTCTTATTAATGCCTCTTGATGATTGTTATTATTAAAAATATCGATAAATATATGTCTTGATTTCCTTAACTCCATGCTCATGTTTAACCTCCATTCAATTGAAATGATTTTGCTTAAAATTTTCAAATTTCTTCTATTCATGTGATCTAATCTCTTTGCTATGATGCCGCAATGTTGTGATTAAAGATATATGATAATTTCTTGATAAACCTGGGTGCAACTTCTGATTTCTAGCCATGTGCAAATTGTCTCCTATCTGCATGCCTCTTCATCATCATAATTTTGATTGTTTCTAGTGTGCTTATAATTGATCTATCTCTAGCCAGCAATATCCATCCATTGAATGTTTCAGTCATGTTGTTATCAACAACTGGACATTTGGATTCAAATGATTGGTAATATCATGCCTATCTCTCCTTCGAATATTCAAGCAATGATGATGCACATCTAAATGTGATTTTGTCTAACCTTTTCGGTAGCTCATTAAAATCTTCCACGTATGTTGACCGAGCACAATTCCAAAATTACTTTCGCAAGTCCTTTCCTTTGAAGTTCATATGCCAATTATGGTACATGTGACGTCACACATATGATGAGTGGCATATGGGATTGTGTTTTCCACTGCTCTAATCAATCCCTATAATAATGGAATAGATAAAGTTAATGTATAGTTGATACAATATAATATGTTCATTAATCAATAAAGAAAAACTTCTGCATATTTGATATTATTATTAGTCCTTCACCACTACCCAACTCCAAGTCGGAAGTCTTCAAACTCATAAACCAAGTCCACGAATCAATGTTCTCTACCTTGACAACTACCCACGCCAACAGATACATACCTCCATCCCCATCCCTCTTAACTGCACTCAACAGTTGACCTTGGAATTCATTCTTCAAAACAACCATCAATACCAAAGATGGGTCTCAAATGCCTCCATCCTCTTTTCATTTTATCAAAGCATACGTATAATCTTTTGAACTACAAAAACGAGATAAAGATGCATGAATTAATGAATAAACTTCATAGACAACTACATTTTTTAATTATCATTGTCAATAACATGTAAAACTTAATAGTTGCATACCTGTAACAAACTAGTTTCTTGATTTCTATCTAGCTTTAACTCAATTGTTGATCCGGGGTTACTATTCCTCAATTCATGAGCATATCTTTGTAGTTTCGCATACTCATTCACATAATCACTCGCCCTTTCTTTTCTCAATCTCCTCTTGGCAGCTCTACACATACTTGAGTTGATAGACATATTGAGCTTTTCTCGACATTCTTTGACTATCTTCGCCGTCGAGATACTAGGCTTCTCAAATATTCTGTCCCTAAAATGTCTCATTAGGAACTTAGCGGAAACTAATTTTGGTTTGTTCATCGTAAAACACCTATGCTTATCATCATATGTCACCTCTTTAAAGCACCCATCATTCTTGTGACAAACAACATGCAACTGCCATGAACATCCCTCAATACATCTCACTCTCATCCTATGTCTTTCACTTTTCTTAAACTTTACATTGTAGCCTGTTCGCACTGCATAATTCACAATAGACTCTTTAAAATCTTTTGTAAAACTCCATTTCCAATCTCCAATTTGGTTCAGCATCAAATGGATTGTGCCTTATAGTACTACTTGGTCTTTGCAACGCCTCACCAGGCTCTTTTTCGTTAGGATATTGATCTCTACCAATAGAACTACCAAAATCTATCGACTCAATTTCAATTGGTTCGTGGTCATCGGGAATTTTAGCATGTATGAATCCATTGTCATCCTCCTCATCATCATCATCCACCTTTGCATCAACTCTTAAACTAACACCTTCAATATTAACACCTCTTGTGGCTCCACTACTTTCCTCGTCACCCTCCCCATCTCCATCCTCACCTCCCGATATAGGCAATACCTTAGGTATAAATGATGGGATATTGATCACATGAGTTACATATACATCAATCCTTTTGTGAATTTTCATCAAATTGATAAGTTATAGACAACTTTCATTTGACTCAATCAACTTCAAAGACTCACTAAACTCAAAACCGGGTTCTTTGTAATAGGCCTTATCGACTTGAAGTTATCCTAATTCCTTCCTCATCTCACATAGTTGCCTGTAGCTAACAAAATCCAGGTCTACTTTAACAAAAATGCTTGATTCCCCATCAACATATTTCAACTTTGGCTCTTCAATAAACTTTCTACCATAAAACAACCTTATGCTTCCATGTTCAACCATCATATACGTGTTCAAAACAAATTTATAAAGTCAAGTGTATCACCAAAAAGCATACATTTAAATGATAGTATCAACTGTTGACCAGAGATTATTAACATTGATCTTGTATTGATATTGTTATAATTACTCCTATAATCTCTCCTATAATTGAGAGATTTCCTATAATTAATAGCTAGATTACTTCCTAAATAGTCCTAAAATTTTTGTATATAAACCTTGTTCCTATGTACACAAAGATATAGAATACAAATTATCTTCAACATTCAACACATTCAACATGGTATTAGAACTCCATCTGATTTATAGGGCCAATTTTTTTCTTTTGTCTATTCGTTCCAAATAAGGAACGAATACTGGCTGAGTGTACTCGCCCAAAAGCAACGGTTTTTTTCTTCTCAACACCTGCCTAGATAGCTCCAGCTGTGATCGGCGACTCCCATCGTAAAAGACCCAACGTCAACTACACCGCACACGCCACTAACATCAACAATATAATGGATACTTCACCAAAAAACATAAATTTAAATATTCCAATGCAGTTCCGGAGATTGGTTACAACTAACAATACAATCCTCTACCCTTAGTGAGGTGATTATGGTATTATTCCTTCATGCCTAAAGCACTTTATGGAAATGGGAAGTTACCCAAATTAGAGATGAAAGTTTCAGGTTGAGAAGGCAGAGAGGGAATGAAAGTTTCTCAACATGAAAATTTCAAGTTGATTATTTTTCCTTTCTAAAAATGAAAAGGGTGTCAGATTAGGTGATAGGTGGGAAAATACCCACCTATTTTTGTTAACTAAGGGCCAAATAGCTAGTAAGGTGTGGTTAGGTATTTTAATCTAACATCTAGTGAGTAAGTAGGGAATATTTTTCAAAACACTCCAATACTAGAGATACAAGATCTAAACTCATTTCCAAGGGTTCCTAGTGCATATGTCCCATATTATATAATTAAGATAAACTAACATTGCAACCTTAATTTATTTAATATTTAAACCAAATAACAACTTTGTTAATTTCTAAATTTTGATTTCATCATTCTTGCAAGAGATGAGGGGAAAACAACATAATCCTAAAGAAGATAATAATAAGAGTTATGCTTTTGTAAGCTTTTAATGAACACCTATAAGAATACATGTTTCATATAAACACAGGGAATAAGGGAATTGAGTGTAATGGCCAGTTGAGGAAGCTAGTTAAAAAGTTGTTGGAGGAATATAATCATTAACTTTTCTTTTCTCTCTTTAATCTCTCAATTTCTTATTTATTATATGAAGAATTATCATATATATTTTTAATCACAAGAGTGGGGTATCATAGCAAAGAGATTAGATCATATGAATAGAGGAAATTTAAAAATTTTAAGCAAAATGAATTTCAATTGAATGGAGGCTAAACATGAGCATGGAGTTAAGGAAATCAAGACAGATTTTATCAATATTCTCAATAATAACAATCATTAAGAGGCATTAATAAAAATACATTTTTAAGGATGAACATTTATTTCTACTAGATGGAACATGATGAAGGTGGGAATTGCATCCATACTATACTAGTACACCAATTTCAACAACAACCGTTGGAGACCACGATTTACATCCAACACCACAACAAGCATAGGGGATCACAACTTACATGTAACACCACAACAACAATAGGGGACTGAAGCAATACAATATTAAAAAAGCAAAAAAGCCATGATGAAGCAAACAACAATGGACACTAACACACAGATTTAGGGGACCATAGAGTACATAAAAGGTAGGCAACAATGACCTCCCATGATGAATTGTTGTCTGAGGAAGAATACATAGTGAAGAAGACGGAAGACACTCGAGATGAGGGACTGTGTCGGAAGAATATGGGGGATTAGGGAAGAGGAAAATGGGATTGTGTTGGAAGATGGGAGAAGACCGTGAAGATTGAAGCTTGGTGATGTCTGTGAGTAAGAGGGATTTAGGAAGAGGAAGGGGACAAATGTTGCGTTTGGGAAGAGGAAGGAGATGCAACGTTTCTGTCCAAAAACGCTGAATCTGAGGGAAAAGGAGATACCATGTCCACGTCAGCAGCTGTGAGTCCCACATCTAGGGAAAATGAAAAAAGAAAACCATGTCAGCATTTAATGGGCCACATAAGTAGATGACTGACGATGCCCTTACGGCGTCAATGATCAGAGCCCAATCTAAACGATTTCCAAACCTTGAGTTCTTATTTGAACGTATGATAAACTTTAGGATGCACTCTAAAACGTTAGGGTCTATTTTGTACATTCGTGAAAATATTAGGAGTAATTAGTCCTTTTGGCGTAACAGATTTATCACCTTTGATCATTAACATAATGCCTTTGGAACCTCTGCATATATGTCCACACACGGTACTTACTACTGGGCTAATGGTTAGAACTTGTTTTTGGCTTCATCAGCCATGATTTCATCTATAATCCTGCATTCCAATAGCAATAGGAACTCCGGTAGTAAATTACTTCTAGCTAAGTTGTTTCTCATGTGTATTGTGATGTTGAGAATGTTTCTCCCTTCATCTTTTTCTTTTCCCTATTATTCTGGGGTCCTCTCTTTTCTATTTTGATCTGTAAATGTCTGCGTCAGTATGTGTTGTTGAATGTTGGAAGTTCCTATAGGTGTAAAATTCAGAGAGACGGAGCTGCTCAGCCAATTTCTCAGCCTGTCAATATTGCTTTTGTGGAGAATTCAGACTGGCACACCCCTGTCCTGTAGCTACCATTGCCCCTCGTTGAGGTTTTGGTTTCAGTTTTGCAAAATGTGTGATAACAAAAATGGTTAATATTTTGTATGAAAAAAATCAGGTTTGGCCCTTGTATTCAGAACATAGAGCATCAAAATGTTATTATTATATTAGACTTGGTCCGAAACAGAGATAATTTATCGAAAAGCTCTATACTATTGCCTTGATAGAAAGTATTTGGGTGCCACCATTCCACATTTTGTTTTCTCCATCAAACTAAAGTATATGCTTTGCAATGTAGCAAACCAAACATGACAAAGAGTGTAATGAGCTTAGTTGAGTGTTAGCTGATAGGAGCAGGGCAATATGACCCTTTTTTGCACCCACCGCAGCGTTTTGCCATATTTGTTCCAACTGGGAACATGTGTCGAGAATTTGGGAAAGTGACTCTCAAGGCTACACTGAATATCCTATAAAACTATGGAATATCGAGAGTTTTCAACATGCTTACAATCTTATCAAAAACAAGAAATAGTGTTCCGACATTGTCGTGGAATTTACCTAGACACACTAAAGATTCAGGGTAAGTATAAAAGCCTAAACCCTCAAAAGCACCTTTACAGGCAGACTGGAGAGGACAAAGACAACTAATTGAGTTAGATGAAACGAAGGCAATAATATTGAAACGAAGATGAGTGGTAAATATAATGTCATAATCATTCACATTTTGGATGAAAAAGTTATCAATATTTAGACAATTGAGTGAGTGAATACTATTGTTTGTAGATTAAATATCATAGAATATGTAAGAATTTTTGTTGGGTGATGAATGATTAAAGCTTTACAATAAATACACCTTTATGTTATGGTTGACGATGAGTTAGGTTGAGCTTGTGCTCCCTAATCAAGGCCCAACTTGAAAATTATTATTTCGGTTGGATTTAAGTCTAATCAAGCTTCAGGTATTGGGCTCAAGAGCAAGGGCCTAAGCCCAAGCTAGTTTAGTTCCATCCACTGATCTAGTTT
>JANKYF010000224.1:45955457-45970381 GCA_029829435.1 Erythroxylum hondense | reverse complement strand
AGATGCTACGGTGGGTCATTGTTGCTCGCTACTTACGAGACTTAAGCCCAATGATTGTCCAAGACGAGAGAGGTAATTCAGAGACTAGATACATTTAATTTATTTTAATAAAAAAATTATTTAGTTGTTATACTTATTAATAACAATAATAAAATATTAAATAAAAATTGATAAGATAGTAAAAATTATATAAAAGATTAATTAGTAACAATATTGAATCCCACCTGCAACTGGGGGCCTTGAGATTGGGGATCAACCTTTTGGAGCAAGGATAATGGCCTAATGTAACGTGTGAGCCTAGGTCGGTTTGAAGCTCAAAATCAACGAGTTAAGCCCAATTAAGAGTTAAGAGATCGATCCGAGGTTTTTATTCAATGTGGCTGCACTCATATGCGCTTCTCTTTTGCCGAATAATTAACCGCCATTCATGACTATTAATATTAGTACGATATGGACTCCCTGTGCCTGTGGTCAATAAATATCGTAATTGACAAAGCACCCTTGTGCTTCTTTTTAGTTTATTTCCTATTACTCCAAACCTTTTTATAGTCACAAAGCCAAAATCCTTCTCTGTTCCTCTATCTTCGTGTCTGCCAAGTTTTGTTCTTGAAGACTTGAGACATGAGTGATCTGAATGGAATCAAGAAAGAGGATCCCTTCCTCTTGCAATATCAACCGTCTGATCTTCAGATAGCGTCGGAGTTCCTCACCAACTGGCTTCCTTTTCTTTCCAGAGATCTCTGCGGTCGATGCACCGAAACCCTCTCTGGTCGTGTCCGATCTCTCCACTCGGGTACTGCTTTTCACTCTTAATTCACAAATTTTTTGGCTTTGATCTTCATGGGTATTTATGTTTCTGGGCAACCCGTAAGATCGTAGTTTGTTTTAAATACTGAAAAGCCTTTAACTTTCTACGTCTTTTAGATGGATATACATGTTTTTTCTTTTGGGTTCCTTTTTGCTCTTTTATTTACGGTTTTTAGACGCCAGTGCATGGGTATGGGTTTGTGTGCTTTTTTCCCCTTTAAAATTAATTACTGTAATCTCAGTGGAATTGTTTGGTCTTGAAGCACTTGGGGCAGCAGAACGTTTGCATTCAGATAAGAGTATAGACTCCTCAGCACCGAATGGAGTTGGATTGCAGGATAAATGTTGTGATGATAATTGTGACAAGAATTCAGTTGGAAGTTGCAAGGATGGAGATGACACGAATTCTCTTGGTAGTTTGAAGGATGAGGACAATGGGTGGCCCGAATCAGTTGCGGAAGCATCTTCAAGTGGAATTATTGCTGAGTCAATTTATACTGAGACACCAAGTCAACGAATGTCCTGGGCTGATATGGCGCAGGAAGATGAGCTTGTGGAGGAAGAGGAGCAGCAGGGGTCGAGCAAGCGGGTTGATACAAGTTCTTTGACCAGGGAGATCAAGATATCCAACGATGTTGAGAAGCCTAAGTTATCAAGGGAACGAAGAGAGCAAATTCGGTTCATGAACATTAAGAGGAAAAAGGATTTCATTTGTCTGGAGAGATTCAAAGGGAAGATTGTGAATATTCTTGATGGACTTGAGCTACACACCTGTGTATTCAGTGCTGTAGAGCAGAGGAGGATAGTTGATAAGGTCTATGAACTTTATGAGATGGGGAAGAAAGGAGAATTGAAAGGTTGGTTTCTAGAACTTCATTCGTTCTTGTGTATTAAACGTTACTCTTTGACAAGGAGAAATCTTGATACTTAAGCTGCATTGATATCGTTCATGCACAATTTCATTATGATATTAGCTTTCTATATATTATTCTGATCCCTACTTTGTCTTATGCATGCCAACTGACTTCTTAATGTTTTGCATTACCACCAGTAATGAGAGTAGTTATGTTGTGTGCAACATTCACGTAGCTACTTAGGAAGTTCTAAATAGGATCTTCTAAATCTTCAAGCATCAAAGACCAGTATTTTCATACGGATTCAATTACTTTCTCATTATTCCCATTAATGGAAGACAATTTTTGACATCATCATTCGAAGGACACATATGTAGGCTTCCATCAGTGCCTTAATAGATGGGAATGTTGTCGTTTTTTTCATCTTCTCTTTGACTTTAGTTATGCTTAAGTAATTGGTGAACTGATTTGTCTTCTTATTCTGGTTCATGCATATGGATGGGATGTTTGCCACTCTCTTGCCTTGTCAATTTGAGCCTTGGTGTTGCTTAGGTAGTTTGTGAACCATTTTGTAGCCTTATCAGCATTTGTGGATATTAATGTTATAGTAGATGCTAACTATTCGACTTGAAAGATTAATGTAGCTAAGTTCAGAAAATGTGAATTAGAAATATCGTTGTATAGGTTAACATTTTTCTCAATCCTTATTGTTTATGTCAAATGTTACTAAGGTCAAATTGTCTTTCACAGAGAGAACATACTCAGCTCCACAAAAATGGATGAGAGGCAAAGGGCGTGTAACCCTTCAATTTGGGTGCTGTTACAATTATGCTATTGTAAGTTCTTTAGACATGTTGGGAAGACTCTAATGATGTTTCTTTTTCTATATAGTAACATGAAATGAGTGCACTAAGAAGTATTAGACAAGGGTTGAAATCTCTCCTTTTTAACGGTGCAGGACAAATATGGTAACCCACCAGGAATTGTACGAAATGAACTTGTGGATCCCATACCTGATCTTTTCAAAATCATAATTAAAAGGCTAGTTAGATGGCATGTTCTCCCTCCAATATGTGTACCAGACAGTTGTATTGTCAACATGTATGAAGAAGGGGACTGTATACCTCCACATATTGACAATCATGATTTTCTTCGACCCTTCTGCACTGTATCATTTCTAAGCGAGTGCAACATAGTATTTGGATCCAACTTGAAAGTTGTGGGTCCTGGGGAGTTTGCTGGTCCAATTGCAATCCCTTTACCTGTGGGGTAAGTTTGAAGTGCCATTTAAAAAAAAAGAAACTTTTTGCTCCTTTTATATGTATGTGATTTTACTGGAATTTGTTTCCCTTAAATATCCTTATTTAGCAAAGTTTTGAATCAAAATATGTTATATCCAGATCTGTTCTTGTCTTGAATGGAAATGCAGCTGACATCGCTAGGCATTGTGTGCCTTCAGTTCCTACAAAGAGGTATGAGTCAGGTCTTTGTTATAGTTGTGTTCTTTTCCATGATTACTGTGAATAATTTTTATGTCCTCACGGTCTGTTTTGTATAGGATATCAATCACATTCAGAAAAATGGATGAAACCAAACAGCCCATCGGATTTTCTCCAGATCAAGATCTGGAAGGCATTCAACCGTTTTCATATGAAGTAGACAACATTAAGACATCTAATTCTCATAAGTTTGAACATCATGTTAAAAGACAGCCAGTTAGAAAAGATACAAGGATGAGAGATCTTACTGAGATTTCTGTATCAGAGCGCCAGTACTCAAGTCGTAGTGGGCGAGGATCTGCAAACAGTAGAAGGATCAAGATGGACATTGATAACTAATGTATGAGATTTATTTCTTTTTTCAGGCATTTATTCAGTTGTGGATGTGTCGTCCCCTGGGTAAGTAAGTTACCAAAATTCATTTCATCATCTGCAGGAGCTTATGGAATTGGTTGAACTTTTTTTCTTTATATAGTTGAATGCAAATGTGTCAAATGCATCACTTACCACTTCAATTCCAACTTGGGAAGCTTCAACTCCGTGATCATGACTGCAATTTGGAGTTCAATTTTGTAAATAGTTAAGTTTGAGGTGTTTAGAACAGTAATAGGCATCAATTTACCGAAGCTGAAAACGGTGGAAGGGCTGGTTTGGATCCTCGATAGATTGAGTAGCTGTTTGATTGTGAGAGCTTTGATTTGATTTATTGGTTACACGCCTGACTTGGATCAATAAAATTGGTCGATCTTGAAGCCCCTTTGATATGGTGTTATTATATTCTTGGTGGACTAATTTGGTGGTATGAGCGTACATGAAAGGCACAAGTTGCCACATTATTTGTTGTCATTGGGAACTTAAATAAGAATGTTTTGAGTGTGTACATAATACTACTTCCAGGCTCTCTTGTTTAACTTCTTCTGGAAGGAGTTACATTCGTACTACTGCTGTTTTATTTCACACTTGTAATGATTGTGCTTATTATGATAGTTGGATTCTTATTATCAGCTGGCATGCGAAGTTTTATTAGATATTCGGTGGTGTATTAACTTCTTAGAATATGCCAAGAGCGTGAGGCTATTTGCCTTACCACAAGCTGGTTGTGGTCGTGGATGACAGACAGATGGCACGATTATTATTTATGTAGCTTAGTTAGTAATATGGTAAAGGCACCAGGCAATGCGAGTATGCAAGTTCTATGCGTGGAAAGTAGCCAAAACAATCTCCTTAAAGAGTGAAAGATATTATAAATTACAGTGAAACAATCTTCTTACTTAAAAGTTTTAATTAAATTAAAGTTCATTGATTTATAGTCTGAGTCAAACCGATCCGAAGCAAACTAACTTCAAAGCAACCCACCTCGTTCAGGTTCAAACTCAAGGACCGGTTCATAGGATGGGAGTTCTGTCAGTTCCAAACAAGTAGAACAGTAGTTATTTGAAGTGGATTAGTCCACATCAAGTCTTGAACGCCTAAATCCTAGAAAGATGTGGGATCCAATTCCAGCCGCATACCTGTAGGCACTGCCTTCTGAGCACATAAAATGTAGCAAGTTGAGGAATGATTTTCTGTTCAATTTTATGGTGCCTTATTGTATCCAGTGAATTTCATAAATGCAGATATTGCATAAATAAATGGTTGAAATTTACTGAACACAATAAATTATCATAAAATTAGACAGAAAATCTGGACTCAAACCCCTACTGACCGAGTACTAAAATGTATGCGGCAGTACAACATAAAATCCTGAGATGCAAGTGCTGGTGTATCTGTTTACTACTGTCAAATCGCATATAATCACAAAATAAGGACAAATGGGAAGCAGCAAAAGCAAAAGGGGTGTGTGGCTAGGTTAGTAGCTAGTCTCTTCCTTAGATTTAAGAAGGCGGAAAGGAAAAGGGAAACGACACTGCTATAGCAGCCTAGAAGGGAGATAGACAGACTAAGAGGTTAAGAAATATGGAATGATATTGTGATGGTATCTTGGAAGATACGGAGAAGAAAATAAAAGCCGAGAAGATGATTACGCCAAAGAAAAAGGGCAAGAGTACCACTCTAGAACTAGAATTCTCGTGTGACGTAAGCAATTCAGAATTTTGGATAAGACAGAGAGAGAGAGAGAGAGAGGCTGATAGGATACAGGCTTCACTGCCATTTTCCAAATCAAAATCAAAAAAGTTTTTGCCTTTTCTTTACAACATATTAGTCTAAAAGTTGATCAGGAGAGAATGATACTGACTATGAGCAATGTTGCCAAGAAACAAACAAGCATCCCTACCATCACATAACATACATCACTTGCATCATCAAGTGCATGGAAGTGTTAGAGATAAAATATGAGGGTTTCTGGTTGAACAAAAATAAAACCCATGTAAATGCGTGATAAGGTGAGCATGATGGAAGTGTCAATATCAAAGAAATAAACACCACCTGAAAAGTTTTAAGAACTAGAGAGACTGGTGAGTGAGAAATAAAGAGAGAAGAGACGCTGCAATTGTCAGAATTGTTAAGAAAGGGAATGAAACTGCAACAAGTTGAATTCAAGGTGATCGAACAATTCCAATCCCATGTTACCACAGTTTCAAAATTGAAGCTCTTCGGTTATACCATAACCAATAAATGTAAGACGCATTGGTAAGACAGAAACACCAGGTCTCCACGAAAGTGACTTATAACTTGCTCGCACACAAGACAACGTTAAGATTCAATGGAAGACTAGAAGAAACCAAAAGTTTGTGATTTATAACTTCAGCTGCAATCTTGACGGATACGCGTAACTACACATCATCAGGTTGTTTTACCTGACGAATTCTTGGCGTCATTTCAAGAGATAATAACCAAATTCCACCCTTAAATGCTGCTAAAATGTAGTTATAAGGTTTACTGTTTGTCCGGTCACTATACAGAAAGCCAATTAAATTCCTCTAGGTGGCAGGAATGAACAACCAAAAAATAATCATTCTTCACTGTTGAGTTTATAACGCAGAAAATTTCAGGGTTTCATATGATGAAAGGTTATCCTGCAGATTTCACTTCTGGTTAAGAAGAAAATGGTATCAATGTACTACCTTTATTTGATACCATTAATTAAGAATCACACCTGCTTATCGTTCACTGGCAATCAGAAAATGCAACCCCTCATCTGAAGATTCTACTCTTAGAATCCAAAGTCTCTAAATGCACCAAAATTTCAAGTTTCATTTGCTCTATCCATACGTTGTCGTGTGAATTCTAGAGTATGCTAAGCTTTTTGTGACATCAAGTCCTGCATCCGAAGGAAGAAGTACTGCAAGGAACTTGATTTAAGTAACAATATTGATTTCAACTTTTCCTTGTAGAGTATGGATGGTGTAGAACTTTTCCTAGCTACAAAGTGTGTCTCGTTCTTTCAAAGACTAAAGCAGAAGCAACAGACTTCCTGTACGTTAGCTATGGAGTTTGATGAATGAACTTGGGTTTGTTTACGGAAAAGAAAACACAACCAAGAAATATAGAGCCATCGATGATGGTCTTCTTATGCAAAAGCTCCAGAAAAACACCGGTCTCTCTTCTTTAAATGCTCTTGTCATCCTGCATTTACTTTAAGGGCGCGTGCTCCGAAGAAGAAGGCCTGCGTGTATTGTGATAGTGAAATTCTTTCACTGCATCTGCATCACAAGTTTTACCAGATAGATTTCTCGTGTTTGATGTCAGTGTTGAACCTTAATGTTATTAAAACAACACACAAGTTCTTATTTCAATTCAAGGATGTTGATGACGGAATTCCTAGGTTTAACATAAACTGGTATGGTTCAGACCATATTATACCAAAAAGATATAATTTGGATCGCATTATCAAAAACAATATACAAATTAAGATGGCTTTTCTACACTATAGTATTAGCATGAATCCATTGTTTTGCTCAGCAGCTACAATAATCTTTATAATATTATTGCTGAGATCTAATCATAATCTCAAACAGATAGTACTACATGGACAATTTATAATTTGAAAACTTGGCCAATTATTGAGAGCTGCACTCTCTACTTACGAGTGGCTTGTTACAAATACAAATTCAACACCTTCCACCCCCTCCAAAACCCCTTTTTATGTTTCCAGGGAAAAGTTATGTACTCATCATTCAACAGTTTTGCTATTCAAGTGCATTATAAAGCTCAGGAGGTCCTGTGGTCTTCAAGGCCTAGTACACCAAATAGATTTGCCAATCTCGGAAATTCCTACAGAGGATAGTAAACAAAGGGGAATTAGAGCAGTAAAAGCACAGTAACTCTAAGGGGAAGATAGTGACAGAAAGAATGCTACCTCGTCTATAGTAACCAAAACCCTTGTATTTGCTTGGTTGGGACTTGGGACCCAAAACCCCTTTGCTAGTTTTCCCATATCACGCCCTTAACTTGAGAAAGTACAAAGAAAATCTTCTACACTGGCATTTTGGTCTGGTGAAAAAAAAAAAAAAGAGACCATATCTCCATTAAAACAATAACCTTGATGAGCTCTAAATCACACACCCCACATCATTTTATGGCATTCATTCATTCATTCATTCAGAAAAGCGTCTCTCCTTTCTATCTATCTATCCATCTTTCTTAGCATCTATTTTATCACTTCAATGGTTTTCTTTTTCATTTTCTCTTTCTCTTCTCAGACTACAAAAGCAAGGCAGCTGCTATTATTCATACACCGTCGTGCCTTTTGTTCCAAGTAATTCCACTGAAACAGTCCCTTTCTAAGTACCCTTTTGTCCCTACCCTTTTGATCATGAACCTTCTCTGTCAGCTTCAGTCCTTCTCTCTCAGATACTACTCTGATATCCTCTATACATACCTCCATGTGCCTCTTTAACCTTCTCTATACCTTTTATAGCCTTCGACCCGCTTCTTTCCATTTCATGTATACTCACCTACCCTCTCTTGTATCCCTCTCTCTCTTCGAGTTTTTGTTTTGTTGGCTTCTCTTTGTTGTCTTTTTGTTTTACAAGCCATCATGGATTCTCAACAGCAGCAGCCACACCAACAACCTAACGAGGACAATAACGGCGGTGCCAAAGGAAGCTTTCTTTGCAGGCAAAGCAGTACAAGGTGGACTCCCACTACTGACCAGATAAGAATATTGAAGGACCTTTACTACAACACTGGTCTCAGGTCCCCAAATGCAGAGCAGATTCAGAGGATCTCTGCTAGGCTTAGACAGTACGGTAAGATTGAAGGCAAGAATGTCTTTTATTGGTTTCAGAACCACAAAGCTCGTGAGAGGCAGAAGAAAAGGTTCACTACTGACGTTCCCATGCAGCAAAGAACAGTAGGCAATGCTGCTAATTTGAGACCTGAAGATTGCTCCTTTCACAGCAAGTACCCAAACATTGGTCCCGGTGATTCATTGTCCCCTTTCCTTTTCGTTATTTTCTTAGTTTTCAGTTCTATTTCTGGTCTTCATGTGTGAATGTTTTTCGAGATGGGTTTTTCACTTCATATCCATTTCCGTGTTCTTTCAGGGTCTTCTTCGGCTACCATCCGTACTACACTTGGGCAGACAGGAAGCTATTCATATGGGACAGTTACCATGGAAAAGAGTTTTAGGGTAAGCAACGATGACCAAAGAAAGAGTTTCATAAGTTAATGTCTTTATTAAGCTACCGATGAACCTCTTACTGTCTCTATTAGGTATTAATACGCAAGAAGTGAACATAAACGTTAGTTCACCACCCATTTGCATGTGCTGTTAGTTCCTATGCTTGTACTATTTTGTACTGACATCTATTCACAAATCTTGGCTTGAAAAGTTTATTGAAAGTCTAGAAAAGCTGGAAGCTTTTCCGGTTTCTTTACACACTTATGGCGCACTTCAAAGCACATGTACTAATGAAAGACTATATATATGTATACAGTGAAGTCTTTAGTTTTCATGATCCATTTCGAAAGAATAACATACATCATTTTAGTAATTACCAACCGCTGCATGTTGTCGCTTAAACTAGGAGTGTTCAATATCAGCCGGTGCCAGCAATGGTGTTCGAGGCGAGTCTTTAAACCACCACAACTATGGATGGGTTGGTATAGACTCCTATGGCTCAGTATGCGCTAGTCTCTTTGAGAAGCGAATGTCAGGCGGAGAAACGCTAGACGATAATGATCAACAGGAGCTTGAAGATGGAGAAGCAGCAGCAGATATTGAAACACTTCCTCTCTTCCCCATGCACCGTGAGGACATCAATGGTTTCTGCAGCACCAAGCATGACGTTGCACACAAGAGCTGCTACAACAAGAACTGTTATGGCGGCCCCGATGAAGGCTACGGCGGGTCTTATGCTTCACTTGAACTAAGCCTCAACTCCTTGACCGGCCAACCACCAGAATCTCTCTGAGACGTTGTTTCCTCCTTATTTAATTAAGTCTTCAATCATCTTAATTGACATATTCTAAACACCTATTTTATCGTTGTAGTTGTAATTAGGGAGCTAAATCTATGCAGCCAAGTTAATTAGCTACCTAGGAGCAAGTTTCATGTATGCCACTTGTTCATAGATCCAAAGTTATTCACAATTTGAGACGTGTAATGCGAAGAACTCATTTGGTTTGAATATCTTAGTTATGCACTTCATAAATATACTTAATAGAATACCATTCTAAAGTTTCATCTGCTGAAAGAAAGACCCACATTAATGTTATTGACATGGTATGTCTTTTACTGATTCTTAAGTTATTTAACCTACCATGTTTCACACACATAATTGTCTGTCCAACTTTAAAACAATGTCCACAAGAACAACAACCGTGTGGGGTAGGTTGAATTTGTAGGATGGAAAAGATGGATACTTCCAAAACAATCCGCAATGAAGAGGAAGATCAGTGGCTATGTCACGCAGATGATTTAGGAGGATCTATGGATATGATTTTCCTTAAGGAAGATGATTCAGGAAGGACCTTTGGACACGATGCATAGTGGGAAAATCCAGTGACCTACACGGATGTACTTGTGCTAGGGTTTGTGGTCATCATTGAAAGAGATGTGCCTGAGCTTGTAAAAAGAGATTACACTGTTTAGAACGATTAGCTCAACTGAATTGAATAAGCTGAACAATGGTATGTGCTATATATGAACAAAAGCATAATTGAATGTGCTTTTCTTAATTAAGTTATATAACAGCATACATAGCCAAAACCTTAATATACTCGAAAAGTATAACAACGTTTTCACAGCTAATTGATTCATCTTCTTAATTAAGAACTCCCTCTCTCTCAAAATTTTGTTAAACTTTCTTCGGCATGCACAAATAATAGGATAACCAGTAAGTCCTAACTCACATAACATTTCATGTTTAAAAGTAGCACTTTTAATTTTTAAGTATACATGCTACTATGTAACTTTTAATTTGGTAGTTTAAAATAAAAAGGAGTTTCTTAAAAATATTCTAAATGCATGACCTTTAAGTTTTTTTTAGAAAATTAACATATTGTAGTTATTTCCTGTACTTTATAGTAAGTATGCAATTAAATAAATAATAGTTTTATTTTTTTCTTTAAATTAAAGATACTTTCTCGCCGAACTTATTTTAATTTCAAAATAAATAATTATACTAAACGTATGAAATAAAAATTATCCTTCCCTCCGATACCAACTCGGCAACGAGTCCAGATCTCCTGTCCAATATTATCCTGTCTTATTGTATCCAATGAATCTCAATCATTAATTTATTTATGTGGATCTCATGTAAGTCCCACGTGAACCCCACATGGGTCCCGCAAAATATATAACTAAAATTTCATGAGACAAAATAAAACAAGGTAATATTGGATAGAAGATCTTGAGTACTCGGCAACATGTATCTTCCTTCCAAGTTCTTGGTAGTGGCCCATGATAATTTGATAACAAATGATCCATCTTAGGGTGAATCAGATAAAACGTATCAATTGGAATGGGGTAGGGTAAGTAGAATTGGACGATATACATTAATTCGTGATGACGCAATCAGTGATTCAGTATCATTCAATGAAAGAACCAAATTATGTGAAGTAACTAACTATATATGTATATAAATAAATAAATAATTGAAAAGACAGTCCCCATCGTCAAGATTTGGGATGGATATCATTCCTTCATTTGGTTTGACAAATTTTCTTCCTGTGAGGGAAGGACATTTAAGGGACTTTTGGGTGTTGAAACACAAGAAGGTAAAGGAGAGATCATGCTTTTATATGTTTAGTTGGTAGATCCAACAAAATCTTCAAAGCTTTCTGAGGCCTCAAGTACGTAATGTCCCATATGAGTAACGAGAGGAATGACATAACATCACTACCAATTTCATGAAAGTCCATGCAAATGGATGGTTCCTTGTTGGTTATGTTGCCCTTTTTTATGCCTTCCCATGTGTATCATTTCGCTGTTGTCCTCCAAAAAAGTTCTGAGAGAGATCTATTTTTATGTGTAAGAACGAGCTCAGGCACAATATAAGGAAATAAGAACAATAAAACGAACATCTAGGTAGTATCAAAAAACGAAGGTTATTTGAATCCAATTTTTCAACCTGACCCGTACTCCCTTGATCATAAGTAATAATAAATCAATTAGGTTAAATGACATTTAGTAATGGGCCAGAAGTCCAATAGTAGGTTTGGGCAAATTTTGATAATGAAATCAAGGGTCATTTGCACGATTTTAATATAATGTTCATCTCATATATGATCAAATTTCACATGCATATAATTAAGATATTAATAATCATAACAAATACTAGTCCACATTAATTAATTCAACATTCTCTCGCTTAGGCTAAATAATTATACTATAATATTTTTACAACAATATGCATAGAAAAACAAATTCTACACTATCAATATATAGATCATACATAATTAGATGCTACTAATCTAATAATATGGCAATAACTTTAATATAGATTTTTAAAAATGAATATTAGCAATTTGCCACTCATCATAGATATAAAGTTACAAAATGTCATAAACAGTAACAAACATTAATCATCATAGGCACATATTAAATAAAGACCAAGCAATCCTCAAAACATTTATAGAACAAAAACTCCCAATGAAACAAAGAAAACTAGACTCTTAAAAGTCCCATATAGGAGACCTATTTTTGGAATACTGAAAGGTGAGCCTTTAGTTAGTGGGTTCATCAATATGTTGCCCAAAATGTGTGCTTAATAGTAATGAGAGAGACTGTGACTTTCTCTTTGGTAAAATAAACTCATTAATATGGTTGGAGAGATAAGAACTCCTAATGTTTTTACAAAAAGGACATAGTTATGAATTGTCATAATACAATTTTGGTAAGCTCAAAATGGAATATATAACTACCAATGTTAAAATGAAATTTTGTGGCCATATTACATAATAAATAGTCTTATAACATGCTACATACACTACCTCAATGGATGAAGAAGTTGTAAATATCTATTTGACACTTTTTCCTAAATCAGCTCCTTCACCCATTTTAAAGATATTACCAAAAAATGACTTTCTTACCATTTATGCTCCTTGTATATTCATAATCATTAAAGCCAACCACTTTAAGAGTGTCAGTGGTATGTCAACATAGTGTCTTTGGTATCTTGAAAAGTACCTCGTAACTTTCTTAGTCTCTTTCCAATATCTTTGTCCAAAATCACTCAATTATCTACCAAGCACATTACAACTTACTGGACATGTTTTCTTTCCCAACTATCTCAAAACCAATAAGCAAAACTATGTACACATCTTCACTTAAGTGACCATTTAAGAAGGTCATTCTTACATTCATTTAATGAAGCCCTAGGTTAAAATGAGACACAATTTTAAAACCAAATTAATCATTGCATCATCTATTATACATAAAAGTCATCAAATTTTAAAACCAAATTACATGCCTCATTTCATTCATAAAAACCAAACTTACATTGTAGCTTTACAAACCATCCGAATATATACAGTATTAAAACTAAGTACATTACATGAGGAATTGTACAAAAACTTCTATCTAATCCTTAAGTTTCAGCTAACTGACCTTTAAGCCATTTCCTCACAAAAGTGTAAGAATTAATCTTCTTATAGCATTTCCCTTTCACTAGTGACCTCTTTCGGACCTGAAAAATCAATGTTACAATTTTGATGAGTTTTGCGAACTCAGTGATGTAACCATCCTCAATGGTTCAGCCAATTCATACCACATAACAAATCATATAAGCAGGTAATTTCACATCTTTTCATTTAGCAAATTGCACCACATATCATTTACTTCACATTCCCATTTTCATATAAATACAAGTCCACATTATAATTAGATCAATCAAACCCACTCAATAAGTGTATATCCAATGTTCGTATGACCCACTTTCAATTATTACGTTGTTGTGAATGAGTGTCTAAATTGTCTCTATCTATTGTGAATACTAGGCTTATTGATATTGTCCCTTACCCGTTATGAATACAGGGCTCATTGTACATATCAAACCTTTGGCTCTATACCACATTCCAGAGCTTTAAGCTTATATTCAGTGGTTACTGTGTCATAACGATCATTATCTGATCATGCATTCGTGTATGAAATGCATCACATTCATATTCAATCATTGATTATTTCAAACATTCCCATTCGCAATCCCGTTCAAACACATTTACAATCCCATTTCTATTTATTATCAAACCTTAGTCCGGCATTCAACAAACATGTTGAGAAGCATTTATTTCACCAAATTCACATTCAAGAAATACTTCAATATTACATTCATAAATCAGAATCTTCGGACCTTCATGTTCGGAATCAGTACAAACAATCCACATTCAGAACATAATTTTAACAAATTCACATTCAAGGAACACTTCAATATCACATTCATAAATCAGAATCTTCGGATAGTACAAGCAATTCACATTCAGAACATAATTTCACTAAATTCACATTCAAGGAATACTTCAATATCACATTCATAAATCAGAATCTTCGGACCTTCATGCCTTGAATTAGTACAAACAATCCACATTCAGAACATAATATATAATAGACAAATATTAAATGAGACCATCTAGGTTACTCACTATATGCTCTAGATAGCTATTGCCTTAAAGTCCCGGCAATGTCTGGATGGTGGCGCTTAATGTGCTCCTTTATATCTATCATACAATAGATACACATATCACCATTTTCCATAATGATACACATAATTATTTATACACATATATGTATACAGAATACTTACAATGCATGTTGGGTTCCTTATCATTATTCTTGTCGCGATATTCATTCATATATCAATACTTAATTGATCAATCCAAATTTGTCTAAAAACATTCTTTCAGGTCCACTTTTCATGATTATTCTCATCAGGACAGTGAAGTAATTTGATAACACCTCCTTCTAGAAAATTGTTCTCTCATGTCTTAAGTTTCTAATGATACCAAGATCATATAATTTGATTCAGTATTCTAGAATTTATACTTAATATACTACAGACAGAGTATATTCGAAATTTTGGCTAGTGCATAATCATAAACTCAAAGTTTTACAACTCATCTCTCTTAATTTCATTATCCAAAAATTACAAACTTTATACCAATTGAAAGCTAAGAGAATAAGCTACAACTTTGTTGAAGACAACTTTGTTTGATTCAACCTACATCAATACAGTTTATTCAACAACAACAGGATATGATTTATGTCACGGGTAGTGCTACAACCTAAGCGAAGACTCAATTTCAAGCTAAATTTTAAGACCCTTAAGAACATAATTAAAATTCAATTTCTCTTTAAAATTGTAGCCAAATATCTCTAGTT
>JANKYF010000224.1:45900581-45910673 GCA_029829435.1 Erythroxylum hondense | reverse complement strand
AATAAGAATAAGAATAAGTTTTGTTATAGATGAAATTGAGATATTGCTTGATTAAGAAGAATCTTATGAATTGAATTTTGTTTGAGGATAAGTTTCCAAATGAGGAAATTATATTGTTTTGATTTGTATTAGATTGAATAAAGAAGAAAAAAAATTATACCAGTTTTGATCGGCTTCGATTAAGATGTCATAGGGTTTCCAATGCGACCATTTGTTTTGTTTTAAAAAAAGTTTATGTTCTTGGATGTCGGAAATTTGTTTAATTCGATTGAATCGATTGTTTGCTTTCGATTTTTGAGTCATTTGATTCGCTTTCATTTCCACACGCCTATTTGATCCGATTTGTGATTTGTTCGTATGTTTCCGCCACTTTGGTTTTCGTTTTTTTTTTTTTTTTTCGGTTGGGGTCCGGTTCCGAGATCGGGTCCCAACAGAAGTTGAATAGGAGATGACTAATGAGGGTTAATTGGAATAACCATGCATGGTAACAAGCACAAGCACACATTTTAGGACATCCCAGTTGGGCTCCAGATCGAGGTCCAACAGGTTTAGAATATAGCAGTCCATGAGAGGTTATCTTCCTATAGTACATGGGATTACACTCTCTAAATCAATGTGTCCAAAGACACAAGATGAGAGGAATTACATAAGTTTGATTCCTTATGCTTCAGCTATAAGATCAATCATGTACGCTATGTTATGTACTAGACTCAATGTATCGTATGCTATAAGTGTTATGAGCAGATACCAGTCGGACCTTAGTGAGGGTCATTAGGTGGCTGTTAAGAATATCCTTAAGTACTTGAGAAGAACTAAGAACTAAGGATGTATTCTTGGTATGTGGTGAAGGTTATCTTGTGGTAAGTAGGTATACTGATGCTAGTCTTCAATCCAATAGGGATGACACTAGATCCCAATCTGAATATGTATTCACACTGAATGGTGGTTCAGGAACTTCAGTTAGTTGGAAAAGCTCTAAATAAGAGACGACTACAGATTTGACGATAGAGGCAGAGTACATTGCAGCTTCAAAAGCGACAAAGTAAGCGATTTGGATTAAGAAGTTCATCATGGAACTTGGTGTGGTTCCAAGCATCGCTGACCTAGTGCAACTGTATTGTGACAACAACGGGGCTATAACTCAGGCGAAGGAATCGAGGTCTCATCAGAAGTCCAAACATATACTCAGGTGCTACCATTTGATTAAAGAAATCGTTGATAGAAATGATGTCAAGATAGAGAGAGTTTCCTCCGATCATAATATAGTTGATCCGTTGACTAAGCCTATTTCCCAAAAGAGTTTTATGTTGCATGCACACATCTATGGTATTAGATATTAAGGCGATTGGCTTTAATGCAAGTGGGAGTTTGTTAGAGAAGTGCTTTAAAGGCAATCACCTTTAGCACTTATTGTACAAATCATTTTATGATTAATGAATACATTTTTCATTATTTCGATGTTCATACATTTATAGATTTGATGTTGATCTTAAATTGATTTAATGAAGTGCTAAACACAAAACATAGGATGGAGGATCATGATGAGATCATGATAATGAGATTCCTATCTTGTGTAATTATGTTAGTATATAAACTTTCCCTAGTCATAGGATTAATGAGATGGGATATCATTAATCTGGATAAACTAGCACATGCCATACTCCTTAATTATAGATCAAGTAGTAGATCTCATAAGCTGTAGACATGAGTTGTTTAGAGTTAACATGTGGATTCTTACTAAAGATAGTAAGTACATTGGATTGACCTAATACGAGACAATCATATGGATATTCTATTTCAGTGTTAATGATAGTCTCATCATAGCAATGGTTGAAGTATCCTTTGACTTAAGGTGCTTAAGGATATTTCGGATACTGATCCTGTGCTTTGAGTCTATTTATCGATGCTTTCAAGGGTTACTCATAGGGTGGTGATTGGGTATAACTTGAGGTATTTCAAAGTAATTGAGTAGCTAATAAAAGATTCACCACTCTTGATAGAAGGAGATGATACCTATGGTCTCTTATTAGGGTCATTAGCTGGGAGTCTCTGGCTAGAGCAGATATGTGTCATGAAGAGAGTCTTCAATGATACATAGAATAATGAGATCCTCAGGATAAGATCTAATATCACTTGGACTAGATGTGACGTAATATATGAGTTTTAAATTGAAAGTTAAATTTTATATGATTGGGAGTTACATTGAATGATTATGAATCCATGCATAATTGATTTTGAAAATAAGTTAAATTGAAAAGGTATGAGTTACTTTGCTTCAGGTTTAAGAATTTCTTCCATTTCTCTTTTCTATAAGCTTCCGTCACATACTTGGCTTTAAACTCTTGGGAAAAGAAACCCCAAGTTAGAAGCTCCGGTAGCTGAGGATTCCTCAAAACAATCTTCCACCACTTATAGGCTGGATGATCTTACAGAAGAGTAGATTCAAGTAGATGTGAAGAACATAGATGATGCATGCAAATGTTTCATACCACATTTCAAAAGCATCAGGAAGCAACCGTATCAACAAGCTTTTTTTCCCAACGAAGTTGCCCAGCGACCGTGTCAACGGGCTGTTTCGGCCACCGAAGCTGCTTAGTGATAGTGCCAATGGGCTATTTCAGCCACCGAAGGTGCCTAGTACATGGCTACGGTAAGTGCCCATAGCCCCGACCTGGTCTCCCGACGGTGTTGGTCAAAAACTCGCCGATTATAGCCTTGCCCCTAAACCTATAACTTAATTATAAAGAAGTAGTCATTAATGTGATTTCACTTACAGATGGCCATCAATTACTATATACTTTCTTCCGTCTGGTCCCTGATCTCTAGGCTTGTGGGCGTCTCCGCCTTTCGATAAAGCGGTATTAGACAATATATGAGTTGGGGATGGGGATACGAATGGTGTAGTATATCTTGCAGTAGGTGATGCCTCATCTGCAGCTGTAGTTTCGGGAGGGGGAGGAGGTGAGCTACTGAGAGCTGTAGAATGTGACGATCCACCTACATAGTAAGTGTCGCCAATCAAGCCTCTAAACCTGGGCCGCATAACCTCACACTATCTCTTTGGTCCCATATGACGAACTTGACAATCATTGATGATCAAATTTTCTACTTATATAATAATTTGAATTCAATATTTGATACCATATATGGAAAAGGAAATAAGGCAATTTGTTTAATGTCATATCTAAGTGCAAACGATGAAAATGGCAGTTAACAATTGTAGAACAAAAAACAATAACAACCCTCATTCAATAGAGCATAGGACAAATTCTTACACATACAATAATATATCAATGTTCAGTTGCTTATGTAGTATATTGCAACGACGAATTAAAATGATATAATTATTTTGTTTGATTTCATGTGACATGGGATTGGGTAAAGGTAAATGAGTCCTCGATGTCTAGATTCTCGAGAAATGTCCTGGCCTTTTCAAACGCACCAATTGAAACAATGATACTTCTTTCCTTAGGTGTACGCTTTTGAACACCTTCTTGCAATAGTGTTTCTGCTATAGCTAAACTTGTTGAGGATATACTTAATGCGTTGCCGGTCTTAGTATGAAAGACTAACTCTCCAAATAAACTACTAGCAGGAATTGATTTACCTAAAACAAAATTAGTATATAAGTTTCATAATGTCATATTAGAAAATGGTTAAACAAACCAATAAGGGATATTAATGCATACGTGAATGTCCATACTAGGTTTGTGGAATTGATAAATTTTGCTTAAGAATGGATCTTCCTAATCCTTTACATACTATAGTGACATTACTCTAGCCTTTATCGGTATACAAGTCATCTTCGAGATTTAAGGAAGCTTATAACATGTAGTATAGACCATCCAATGTGAAAATATATAATCATTTCATCAAAGGAAATGAGATGCACATAATAAGGAAAGAGATGTTATCCAGATCATACTAAACACCTTGAAGTAGAAGATCGGCCATAGAAGGCAAATGATCCTTAGTGTCTGAAGTGGCGATTTTTCTTGCATACTTTATTCCTTCAATTGGAACAATTTTGCCACATTCCTACCAACGGAAGGAATGACTACCATCTAGAACTAGTCGCCATGTTGACATTCCTTGAATCAGATTTGCAATGAAATTCTTTACATAATATAATGAAAATGAAATAATTTATCACGCTCATTAAAAAATTCAAGTACAAACACAATTTAATTACTTTCATAAATTAATTGTAAAGTACAATCTTCTTCTTCTTTGGATGAATAAGAATCAAACTCAGGCTCCTCTTTAGATCTCTGACCCTCGTCATCATCTCCAGATGAAATATCAACAAATTCGTTTGATGGATCGTTTAAAGGTTCATTATCGTCATATGTCACAGTTTCATTTATAAATGTGACATCTTCCTGAAATGCTTCAGTTGTCAACTCTCTGCTCTTCTTTTTTATGTGATTGGAAAACACCTCTAGTTACAAACCGCCAACCAATCTATCTTATCTCATCGTAAGCTTGGAAAAGGGACAAAACACACCTGTTTCGCTTGCATTGTCAAAACGAAAGGTTCAAATTGTCTCAATCTTCTCCTTATGTTGACTTCAAATAGATTGTATCGACTATGCACTTTAGTTCTAACATTTGAAGTTAAGTCATACCAGTCACACACATCACTTAATAGGCAAAGCAAGGTACTTAACTTCAAGTATTTCAATTATTTTACTATAGTAATCCATCAATTCTCCCTGTATGGAAACTCCACTGTTTATTGTTGCCATGCCATGCCCATGATATTCTGTATGGTATTTGTGTCCATTCACGAAAAACATTGGATACGATTTAACAGTTCGTAGAGGTCCCTTTGAAAGATCACTAATGAACTTATTCTCTATTAGATTTTCTATAGCCTACAGAAAAGAAATTATCATACCATTAATGTATAATGTTAAATATGGTATTGAACTGTTAGAATATTTGTAAGTAAGAACTTACATATCTCTCGAACCATCGAGGAAAGTGTTTTCCAACTTTTTTTATTTATATCATCCTATGTGTTGTCCAACATTATGTCACGTAACAATGCTTCGTAAAATCTAAATACATTATCATGTTTCTCAGTAATGAACAACATAGAAATATAAAGGAAGAAACCACAATGTTCAACTTATTGCATGAAAGGTTGAGCCTCCTAACAGTTCAATAAAAAGTAACCATGTGCAGCCTCAATTTCTTCTTCTATTAACATTCTTCTTGTTGGACGTCCATATGTTTGTCCAAGATAGGTGAAAATGGACAAGTTACCATCAACATTAGTCCTTCCTCCCCCATCGTCATTACGAGGAACCTTTTTTTCTCTTGTGTGAACATGCGGCTTAAAATATTGTCCACAAAATATACTAGCTTCCTCCACTAAATAAACATTACATATCGATCCTTCAACTCTAACCTTATTTTTCACTTTTTTTAAGTGATGCAAATACCTATATTGGACAAAATGGTTATTACAACCTTGCAGTAAATACATAATAATATAGTTATGGAAATAATGGTTTTTCACTTACCGCTTAAATGGATACATCCATCGATATTGAACTGATCTGGCTAATTTTGTCTCATGTGCTAAATGCACAGATAGATGCTCCATACAGTCAAAGAAGCTTGGATGAAAAATCCCGTCTAAATTGTATAGAATTTCCTTCTCGAGTTTCTTCATGTCCGCCAACTTGAATTAAGATGATATTAAACTTTTGAAAAACATACTTAATTTTATTATTACTTCTCAAACCTTATTTGGTAGTAACTCCCGAAATGCAATTGGAATAAGCCTTTGCATAAACACATGACAGTCATGACTTTTCATTCCAAACAGTTTGTACTTCCTCAGGTCCACACACCTAGTCAAGTTTGAAACAAAACCATTGGAAAACTTCAGACTTTTTAACCATTCACACAGAAGTTCCTTTTATTTTTTGTCCAAAGTGTGACATGCTTTCGGATATTTTCCGGTGCAAAGATCTTTATGTAATTCATTTCTTCTACAAAAAAGTTGCAAATTAACTCGTGATTTTGCATTGTCTTTTGTCATCCTTTTAATATTCATAATAGTATTGAACAAGTTGTCAAAAATATTTTTCTCAATATGCATAACATTTAGATTATGACGTATCAAATTCGTTTTCTAATATGGCAAATCCCAAAATATGTTTCGTTTTCTCCAACCGAAGTTTTGACTAATGTTTGTATTTACTTCATCGACTTCAAATTCTGTTACTTTTAGCCAGCCTAATTCTTCAATCTCTTGCAAAATCTCGTCACCAACTTTTATAAGAGGAGGAGGTGTTTTGACCACCCTATTCTTAATGAATTTTTGTTTATTGCGCCTAAATTGATGATTTGAAGGAAGAAATTTCCTGTGATTGTCAAACCAACATATTTTGCCCCTATTTGGAAGATAAAACGCATTAGAATCATTGCCATAATAAGGACAAGCCAATTTTCCAGCTGTGCTCTATCCAGATAATGTGGCAAATGCTAGAAAATTACTAATGGTCCATATCAAAGCTGCCCTCAACACAAAATTCTGTTTCAGAGAGACATCATATGTTTGGACGCCATATTCCCACGGATGTTGTAA
This sequence comes from Erythroxylum hondense, assembly GCA_029829435.1. Classification (NCBI taxonomy): domain Eukaryota; kingdom Viridiplantae; phylum Streptophyta; class Magnoliopsida; order Malpighiales; family Erythroxylaceae; genus Erythroxylum; species Erythroxylum hondense. The sequence continues at coordinate 45,904,069 of JANKYF010000224.1, read as the reverse complement.
TTCAGATATCAATGGTTGTAAAAATACATCAATTTTATGCTTCGGATTTGTAGGCCCTGGCACAATCACTATCAAGAACATATATGCCTTTTTCATACACATCCAAGAAGGAAAATTATAAGGAGACATTATGATTGGCCATGATAAATATTGCTAACTAGATTGACCAAAAGGTTGGAAACCATCTGTTGACAATCCCAACCTAACATTTTAGGTATGTTTATCCTTTTATATCCCAAAAAAAAAATATCGAGTTTGAATGCATTAGCTATATATTTAAATAAATTTATAAAGAAAACATAAGCCAAAAATATGAAAACACATATAAATGTCAATTATAATTAAGCTTAGGATTATTAAGCACATTTACCATTAAAAATTATCAAATTAACATTATTACATATAAATTCATTAGTATCGACCTTTTGTGATGATTTCAAAGTTTAGTCGCCAAAAGTTTACATTTGGTAATGAATTATATATTTACTTGCAAAAAGTTCGAATATTTTGCAATGCTTTAAATTCTTGTCACTAAACACTCAACCTTTGGTGATGACATAAGTAAATTGTCGCAAAATTAGTCACTTTTTGTTATGACTCAGGCTAATCTTGGCCAAATAAACTGCTTTAGTGACTATTTTCTTTAACGTCGTCAAAACCACGACTTTGGGCGACGAATGTTCAAATCGTCACCAAAAGTTGACATTTAGTGACGATTTCGAATTCATCGCAAAAAAAATCATAGCTAATAGTCTATTATGTTTTGTGTCTATCAAGTGATATCTCTAAAAATCATCCCAAAATTTGTTATTGTACCATTTTTAGATATTAACTACAAAGCATTTTACTTTTTAAATAACAATAGCATTTTTTATTAAAAGGAAAAACGCTACAGATTACATGTTTAAATGTGGGAGGCTAATCCCAATAATATCCTCTATGAGGATCGAGGTGCACCCTGAGGGTGCATATACAAAAGTGGTGACCTATTTTAAAATTTACAGCAAAGTTGGCGAGCCAGTTGACACACCAATTTCCTTTGCGGTAGGTATGACGGAGGACAACGACCCAGTTGCGATTTAATAATTCATTAATGCCTATGATGAGAGGATTTAGCGACATGGTGCGTTTGGTGGAGTCCGACAAAATCCTCATCACTATCTGAGAGTCAAGCTCTAATTCTACCTTGCGGTATCCAAGGTCCCACGCCAGATTTAGGCTAGAAAGAACACCCTGAAGTTTCGCAGAAACCGATGAACACTAGCCACTGTTATTGACAAAGCCCCCAGCCAAGTACCAGAGCTATCCCAAATAAAGCTTCCTGTTGTGGCTGAAAAGGTTGAGTGTCTACAAGCCCCATTAGTGTTTACAAGTCCGAGGTCATAAGTAGACACTGTCCAGCATTGATGCTGGAGAATTTCAGTCTGCCAAAGGCATTACATAAAAAGGAAAGCCAAATCCATAGTTAAGAGTTAAGACAGGCAAATGGGCATAAGAACGATGGCACATAAAGGAAAGTTAGGGGACTGGGAAATGGGATCAAAAAGTAGGATTATTTAGGTATTTTATATTAAAAATTGTTAATCCACCAAAAGAAGTCTATAATTAGATATATGTATATATTGAAGGGCAGTCCTGGACTTTCTATATAAAGCACAAACATTCTCAGGCACTTGTCGTCATCTTTCTCCATTTCTCTCTGCTTCCAAGAAGTCCATAGTTGAAGGGATCCATTCCTAGAGAAGATCACCAATTTCATGATTAATTACAGGCAGGTGATTAACTGTTAGTTGGTCATTTTTTTTCAGAAGTAGACTGTCGACGAAGATATCTGGACCCAAAAAATAAAACCTCTCACGTTATGAATCAAAAAGCCATCAAGATGGTATCATAGTTCTCCACATTTTATCAAGTTTGATTACAATAGTAAAGAGAAAAGGTTTCAATATTGTACCATCAATCTTTGTGACGTTTATATTGTTTGGTTAATTCGTCGACGTTGTTATCTTTTTTTCTTCTTGCTCTTTATATATATATATGGTTCTGTGGTGATGGAAAATAAATTGTTAGTTTCCTGAAATATTATGCTCAGTATCACCGGAATATGGAAGCTGCTGTGATCTCAGTGCAAAGCTTAAAACCTCTTTCGCCTGCATCATCTGCTGCCTCCATTCAGACTCTCTCTTATAGATCAGCTTACACCCACTACTTACTCCCCTCTCATATTTTTCTACCCTGTAGATGATAGTAAGCATTCCAAAATTGCTCAGCTTGCAACTCTGCTAAAATGGTCACTTTCAAAAACCTTAGATGCCATCTATCCTCTGTCAAGAAGGGTGAGAGACAATATCGTTATAGAGAACTACGGTGAGGGTATTCCCTTTATAGAAGAGAGTCTTCAATGACACATAAAGTAATGAGATCCCAGGATAAGAACTAACATCACTTGGACTAGATGTGACGTAGTTAGTCTAGTAGGAGTTGACATATAGACTATACTCCGAACTAAGTGGGGTATAATATGGTGAAAGGATGAATTGCACGGTAATTGTTTATGGAAAGGTTCTTAAGTCGGATAATTAACTATCGAAGAGTTCGTATGTTAATCCACTTATATTCTGGTAAATTGATATCATGAAATCCTTCATGATTTACTTGAATTAAGATTTAATTCAAGTGCTCAAAATAATCGAGAACCTAAAGGTCACATGCATAAAAGATCGGATGAAAAATAAAAGATATATGGTTATTTTTAAGTAAGCCACGATCTTGACTGAAGGCGAGACTGTCAATTAAGTAGGCTACAATCGTGACTCGTAGGCCACAATCGTGACCAAAGGCTCGATAGATGTACATAAGTGAGTTCTTCACTTATGTACAGAGGGTCTAACTAGTTGATACACATTTAAGTGAGAGGATAAAGTGTCTAGAAGAGTTCTAGAGTTAGAGAGAAGTGTCTTGAGTCTTGTTCATACAATTTATGCAATTGTTGCATGAATCAAAGTGCATACAATATAGTCTTAATCTTTCTCTCTATTAGAGCATCTACTTGAACTCATCTAGTTTAGTGTTCAAACTACCCTTACACATTATTTCTTCATCATCTTTGTGTGTTCTTGAGTGATCAAGGAAGGGTTTGGTGTTTGCAACAACCCAAACAAGGAGAATAATCAAGAAAGGAGGAGAATTAAAAAATACATGTACTGAAATTTCATGTTCATATAATCTGTTTATGCATGCATTTGAGATTCTGGTTTTTTAAGATATCATGGAAGTCGAAATTTAGATTCTAATACTTTTGCTGCTATGTCATGGATAAGATGTATGAATCTGTCTCCTAACATTTACTGTTAAACCGATCGAAGCGATTCAATTTTTAAAATATTGATGAAAGTTATAATTAATATATATTTTTTATCAGTGATATTAGTGTTATTCTTTCAATAGTTATAACGTGATGATGTATTTTATTATTTAATTAAAACTAG
>JANKYF010000224.1:45888740-45900400 GCA_029829435.1 Erythroxylum hondense | reverse complement strand
AAAATTATATAAAATGATAAAGGTAAAAGTAATCAATAAATTTGGATTTTGGAGCAATTAGGCTTAGCTATAAATGTCCCAATTTTCTTATTCCGCTCTCAAAATTCTCGAGTCAACTTGGATGTGAGACAGTGAGCCAAACAACAAGGTGTAGTTGAAAGAGGAAAGCATAAGCATTGCGACTATGTTTAGTTAAGTAATTATTAATAAAATATAATATTATTTTAGCAAAGAGAGTTTATAATAAAAAGAAATAAAATAAAATAGAAAGAGATTATTTTGTACCACATTTTATTTTATTTTAAACAATAAAAATAAATAACCTTAAATTTAAAAAATTTATTATAAAATGTAATATTTTACCAATATTTTTTGGTAAATTTTTTCTTATAAATAATNNNNATAAATAATATTTTACTGTCATCTCGAGTATAATTCATTCAATTTTATTCCATTCCAAATAGCCTCCGCTCGACAGTAGCCGGAGAGTTACACCTCACAAACCACGCAAGACCTCTCCTCCCCAAGCTCACTCTCAAGCTCACCCCTCTCTCAGCTCCACAACTACTGAACCGAATCAGGAAGTTCCTCCTCGACAAGCCGCGGCCTTTTTTCGTTTGCTGGAGCTCGGCGTAGACAATCCAGTTGCTATGAAACCCTAGGGCCCCGAAAATTTGGCAAAAGAGTTCTCTTGTTTCTTGGAGGAGCTGTTTAGGGTTTTATTTTTCTTCGTAGTCTTTCTGTAGTCGTGACTGTTGGGTGCGTAGGCATGAGTCCTATTCAGGATTTTGAGCAGCATTCTAGACTCCTCGTGGAGCCGGACCTCCGTACGCTCTCTCTCTTTCTCTTTTAGACATTCTTTGTATCTTTTTTCTTTCGCTATGTTTAAACAGAAGAGGAGAAAAGGTGAAATGGGTGTGCAGTAATTTTCTTTTATTAGGAATCGAACTTGGTTGAATGAAGCTGGGCTCAAAGGTTGTTTTTTCAAAGTAAAATTGATTATCTTGTACAGTTTTGGTAGTTTCTTCATTTTAAATGTTAAAAAGAGTGAGGCTAGCTGAATTGTTACTGTTTTGATTCGCTTCTATAGTTTTGTGCCTTAAATCGATGATAATTTATCTTCCCAATTAAAGGGGTCAGTTGTATGCTATTCGTTGTTTAATTTACTATTTTGTGGAACGAATGCATGTTATCTGAAGCTCCGTAATGTTGCCATTCTCATGTGTTTTTAACCTTGAAACAGCAATTCAAACGAGGCTGCAAATGGCAGTGGAGGTACGAGATAGTCTTGAGATAGCCCATACTGCAGAGTATTTGAATTTCCTAAAATGTTATTTCCAGGCGTTCTCGGTTATTCTCTTGCAAGTTACAAACCCTCAGCTTGTAGATAATCCAGAGCACAAGCTCCGAAACATTGTAGTTGAGATCCTGAATCGTCTACCCCATAGTGAAGTTCTTCGCCCATTTGTTCAGGATCTCTTGAAGGTTGCAATGAAAGTTCTAACGAAGGATAATGAGGAAAATGGACTGATTTGTATTCGCATTATATTTGATCTTCTTAGGAATTTTAGGCCAACACTAGAAAATGAAGTTCAACCATTCTTGGACTTTGTATGCACAATCTATCAGAATTTTAGATTGACAGTCAGCCATTTTTTTGATAATACAACAACAGCCTTGGAGGATATCAAGCCCATGGAGACTTCTTCTTCTTCAGATCAGGGCCTTACGAGTACTGGATATGTTGGAAATGGACAACTCAATCCAAGCACTCGATCATTTAAGATAGTAACTGAGAGTCCACTTGTAGTGATGTTTCTGTTCCAATTGTACAGTCGACTTGTTCAAACTAATATTCCTCACTTATTACCTCTAATGGTTGCTGCAATATCTGTCCCGGGTCCTGACAGGGTTCCGGCACACTTGAAGACTCAGTTTATTGAACTGAAAGGTGCACAGGTTAAGGTGAGTGTTACTTGCTTACAGTGGCTGCCTAATTTTATTCTTTGCAAGCACTAAAATTATCTTCATGTTAATCTTGTTCATGAATGATTATATTGCCGAGCTATTTGCAAGTCTGATTTTGGACAGAAGTTATACTTTAGTTGTTGGGATTGCATTGTTATGAAATTACTGGTGAAGCTACAAATGAGAGAGCACTTATGTGTTAAAAACTGCGATCCTTAATCCTAAGAATGAAATTTCGACTTGAATAGTTTCAATTTGAAGTACCAAATCCTTGGAATATGACTTCCTAAATATTAATTGCTGGAGATCATAAATTAAGTTCTCTAAGTTGGTTTCAAGGCATTTAGTGCAGTTAGAGACCCTATACATACTAGGCTTACATTGTTTTGGTTTCAAGGCATTTAGTGCAGTTAGCGAGCCTATACATACTAGGCTTACATTGTTTATGTTGCTATGATTTTTAACAAGTCTTGAGTTTTGTTCTTGCAGACTGTTTCCTTCTTAACATACTTGTTGAAGAGTTTTGCGGAATATATTAGGCCTCATGAAGAAAGCATTTGTAAAAGCATTGTGAATTTGCTTGTTACATGCTCCGACTCCGTGTCCATTCGGAAGGTTAGTGATTTGTTGTCTTTTATCTTTGTTTTCATGTAAGTTCCATTGATGGTTTAGTTGCAAAAATTGATAAGTAAGCTTGTTGGTGTAGGAATTGCTTGTTGCATTAAAACATGTTCTTGGTACTGATTTTAAGAGGGGATTATTCCCTTTGATTGACACACTTCTAGAAGAAAGGTAAGATATTCATCTTCTGTAGGTAGCTGATGCTTCCTTGTTATTACTAAAATTAGAGCTATCATTTTTTTTTAATGTAATGAGTTGCAGGAATAATTTCTAATTATTATGTAGACATGATCAAGTTTGAATTAAGATGTTCTAAAAGATGAAGAAAAATGCTTGTTGAAATATGGCAAGTTTATGCCTGGGATTGATCACACAACCCAAATTTGCCTCTTATATGTCGCCATTAGAATAGCAATAGATTGGTGTATGCTGCTGCTTTATTCTTTGTGTGCATGCTTCTAACTTTGTAATATATCAAATTGTTAGAAGGCTGCTAAGATGGAATTGTTTCAGAGAGCATTCAAACTTCTGGTGCTTATTTTTAACATCATGATCATTGCTTTTGACCTGACTTGGATAAGTTTCATTATTACAGGGTTCTAGTTGGAACTGGTCGAGCTTGCTATGAGACTTTGAGGCCACTGGCTTATAGTCTTTTGGCCGAGATTGTTCATCATGTTAGGAATGATTTGTCCTTAGCACAGGTGAAGTTTTTTTTCATGAGAATTGTCCCATCTCCTCATTCGATAGTGCGCTATATACTTTTCTGTGTTAGTTTTTAAGGCATATTTTACAACTTGTGTTTCATTGTTTAAGTAATCTGGTTTTGATCTCTTTTAATGTTGTCTGGATTTTGGATTTCATTGCAATTAATATAGGAAGAGTGCTGTCCATGACACATGCTTCAATTATATTTTTTCTGTGCTTCTCATTTTTTTCTCATTGCAGAATCTACTAACTTACTGGTATTATTGTGATTCAGCTATCACGAATTATTTACCTCTTTTCAAGTAACATGCATGATGCTTCATTGTCACTCAGCATCCATACTACCTGTGCTCGGTTGATGTTGAATCTGGTGCGGTTCCACCTCATATCCTCAAGTAGTTCCATATAAACTTGATAACACATTTTACTGATCCATAATTCATATTTTCTTTTTTGGGATGTAGGTAGAACCAATTTTTGAAAAAGGTGTAGATCAACCATCTAGAGATGAGGCTCGAGTTCTACTTGTATGGATTTTAGTTCAGCAATTTCAGTTTATGCCATACTGCATATTCTTGCACTTAGCAACTCTAATCTCCATAAATGACTCAAGTTTTGCTACAGGGGTGTATTTTGGATGCTTTTGTTGGCAAGTTTAGTACTTTCAAGCGGGCAATTCCTCAGGTAATGCATGCTTTTGAGAGTTAGACCTAGTGTTTTGGATTGAGGCTGATCCTGTTGTATACATTGTTTGTCTTCTATGGCAAGATTTGTGTATAAGGGTCCCTTTTCTGCAAGCATCAGATATCATCAATGGAACAATGTTGGTGATAACTGTATTGACACTTTTCTTTTCTCTCCTTTGAATTTAGTTATTGGAGGGTGAGGATGGAAAGGAACGTGCAACCTTGAGGTCAAAGCTTGAACTCCCTGTGCAGGTTTTCTTGACAACTATCTATAATGTTTACATGACATATACTGCAAATGAACTGTGTTAGTCACATTCTCAAACTTGATTTATGCTGGTGATAATGACGTTGAAATGGTTGTGGATTATATGGATAGTATAGTTTCTTTCACTATTAGATAAAAGCTTATTCTTAAAGGTTATTGATAGTCTTGGATATAACCATTTGGTTTTGGACCTGAGTTTTTTTTTTTTGGCTAGTTATTTGCTGTTACGGGTTTGTTGTCTTTCTTTTTTGTGTCAGAGCTTTATTGCCAAGAGTAACTGAACTTTATGAAGGTTATATAGTCTCTCCATGGATCTGCTTTTGGTTCTGTTGCCATTGGAGAGTATCCCTTTATATGAAGGTGGAATTGATCAGGATTTATTTGGAGGGAAAGGAATAACAATGGTTGTGAAAACTGGTCGGAACTGGAACTGGTTACTAGTTGGATTCATTTGGATGGTAAACCTGGCGGGATCTTTATCTTTGTATCTGGTTGAAGATAACCAGGAATCAGATGATTTGGACCAGTACAGCTGACCTCGTTCCTGGGTTAAAATAGTTGTTTTAAAAATTAGATTGTTTTTATTTTTGATAGAAGTATCACATACTTTCTGTCTCTGACAACCAGTTCGATCCTGGTTTAACTTGGTTGGATGATATGCCAGCCTACACTCGGGAAAACCATAAAAATTGTCATTGTAAACATATGGCCAGTAACAGTTAGTGTGACTTTCTGTTTCACTCAATTTATTTACTATTGAATTGTTCTTTCCCTTAAAATTTGAATTTTCAGAGGTTGGATACAATATGTTGTTTCACCATTTAAGATCTAGCAGTAGTGCTGAATGGCTCCTGTGTTTAAGAAGTGATCGTAAACATATATACTTGTTAACTGCAGCACTGTAATATTTTTACTTCTCAATCATGGACTTTGGTAAATGCTTTTTCTTGGTATAGCACTGTAATATTTTTACTTCTCAATCATGGACTTTGGTAAATGCTTTTTCTTGGTATTTCTCGCAGTCTTGTAATATTGACATCGGTTGTTGCAGGCAGTTCTGAATTTGCAAATTCCAGTTGAGCATGCTAAGGAAGTTAGTGATTGCAAGAATCTGATCAAAACCTTAGTTATGGGTAGGTTTGTCCTCTTCCATTGTTTACTTAGTTTTAGTTGACAGGCATGACTATTGTTTACTTAGTTTTAGTTGACAGGCATGACTATCTGTTGTATTTGGCCTTATGAATTCTTTGCTGACTAATTTAGGAATGAAGACCATCATATGGAGCATAACCCATGCACCCCGATCACAGGTTTCTTTTTCTGCAGCTCATGTAGTCTTACAGGCCTGCTTGTCCTTTACATTGTAAATGATGTTTGAAATGCTCTAGGTCTCTTCTTCCACACTTGGAATACACTCGCAAGTTTTGGGTACAACATCATCCAATTTGCCGGCACTTCAAGCGTTCATAGGGTTAAGAGAAGATGAGGTATCATTATTGTATTTTTCACATGGAAAATGGTAAACCAATAGAGATCTGACATATTTTGATTAAATGCAGGTATGGAAAGCATCCGGTGTTCTTAAGAGTGGGGTACATTGCCTGGCTCTCTTCAAGGAAAAGGATGAAGAAAGAGAGATGCTACATCTCTTTTCCCAGATTCTGGCTATTATGGAACCTCGAGATTTGATGGATATGTTCTCCCTGTGTATGCCTGAGCTGTTTGAATGCATGATACATAACACTCAACTGGTGCACATATTTTCTACACTTTTGCAATCCCAGAAAGTATATCGGCCATTCGCAGATGTATTGGTTAATTTTCTTGTAAGCAGCAAACTTGACATCTTGAAGCAGCCAGATACACCTGCTGCAAAATTGGTTTTACATCTGTTTCGATTTATATTTGGTGCTGTTGCCAAAGCGCCTTCAGATTTTGAACGTATCTTGCAACCTCATGTGCCAGTGATAATGGAAGTTTGCATGAAAAGTGCCACTGAAGTTGAAAAGCCTCTTGGTTATATGCAACTTCTTCGAACAATGTCTAGAGCTCTTGCAGGCTGTAAAATTGAACTTCTTCTTCGTGACTTGCTTCAAATGTTGCAGCCTTGCCTAAATATGTTGTTGACAATGCTTGAAGGCCCAACTGGGGAAGATATGAGGGATCTTTTACTCGAGCTATGCTTAACATTGCCTGCACGTTTAAGTTCATTACTGCCTTACCTTCCCCGACTTATGCGACCTCTTGTCTTGTGTCTGAAAGGAAGTGATGAACTAGTGAGCTTGGGTTTAAGAACACTGGAATTTTGGGTAGACAGCTTAAATCCTGACTTCCTAGAACCTAATATGGCTAATGTCATGTCAGAGGTGATTTTGGCCCTTTGGTCTCACTTACGGCCTGCACCTTACCCCTGGGGGGGGAAAGCATTGCAACTACTTGGCAAGTTAGGTGGTCGTAATAGGCGCTTTCTTAAAGAGCCACTTGCTCTCGAGTGCAAGGAGAATCCTGAGCACGGGCTTCGCTTGATTCTTACCTTTGAGCCTTCAACGCCCTTTTTGGTTCCTCTGGACCGATGCATAAATCTTGCTGTGGCAGCTGTAATGCACAAACAAAGTGGCATTGATTCCTTCTACAGGAAACAGGCTCTCAAGTTCCTCCGTGTTTGCTTATCGTCTCAGCTTAATTTGCCTGGAAATATTTCCAATGAAGGATATACATCAAAGCAGCTGTCATCCTTGTTGGTTTCCACTGTTGATTCCTCTTTTCGGAGGTCTGAGACTTCAGATGTGAAGGTCAGTTATATAATATTCTTTAAGATTCCTGTGGATTTGCATCCATCAGTACTTTCTAATCCATCTTCTGTTAATCTCATAGCTTGTATCATTATATTCTATTAATACTTGCCTAATGGTTGAGTGATTCAATATTTCAGGCTGACTTAGGTGTGAAAACTAAAACCCAACTCATGGCTGAGAAGTCAGTATTCAAAATTCTGTTAATGACTATAATTGCTGCCAGTGCAGAACTGGATCTGCATGACCCCAAAGATGATTTTGTTGTCAATGTTTGTCGCCATTTTGCGATGATCTTTCACATTGATTGCACGTCAACTAACCCTTCTATTCCAGCTGCTGCTCCTGGTGGTCCTTTGCTCGCATCAAGTTCTAGTTCTAGTTCAAGATCAAAGAATGGCACATGTTGTAATTTGAAAGAGTTGGATCCCCTCATTTTTTTAGATGCTTTGGTTGAAGTGCTAGCAGATGAGAATAGAGTTCATGCTAAAGCTGCACTTGATGCTTTAAATGTCTTTGCTGAAACACTTCTGTTTCTTGCTCGCTCCAAACATGCTGATGTGATGATGTCTAGAGGTGGTCCAGGTACACCCATGATTGTTTCTAGTCCATCAATGAATCCTGTTTATTCACCACCTCCAAGTGTTCGGATCCCAGTTTTTGAACAGCTTTTACCCCGTCTATTGCACTGCTGCTATGGAACTACATGGCAATCACAAATGGGAGGTGTGATGGGGCTTGGTGCTTTGGTGGGAAAGATCACAGTTGAGACTCTCTGTCTTTTTCAGGTGAGAGTGGTGCGGGGTTTGGTTTATGTTCTCAAAAGGCTTCCTCTTTATGCAAGCAAAGAGCAGGAAGAGACTGGTCAAGTGCTTAATCAGGTTCTTCGAGTGGTCAATAATGTTGATGAAGCAAATAGTGAACCACGTAGGCAAAGTTTTCAAGGTGTAGTAGAATTTCTTGCCTCTGAGTTGTTTAATCCCAATGCTTCTCTTATAGTGAGAAAGAATGTCCAGTCATGTTTGCAACTTCTGGCAAGTAGAACTGGTAGTGAGGTGTCAGAGTTACTTGAGCCCCTGTACCAGCCTTTGCTTCAGCCACTTATCATGCGGCCACTTCGGACAAAGACTGTTGATCAACAGGTAGGCTTGCCTTCTTATACCAGTAATATTTCCCGTTAAGTTCTATACTTACTACACTTTGTGGCTTATAGGTCGGGACAGTCACTGCTTTGAATTTTTGCCTCGCCTTGAGACCCCCTCTTCTCAAGTTGACTCAAGAACTGATAAACTTTTTGCAAGAAGCTTTGCAAATAGCCGAGGCTGATGAAGATGCATGGGTTGTGAAACTTATGACTCCCAAAGTGGCCACTTCATTAAATAAACTTAGAACAGCTTGCATTGAGTTACTGTGTACTACTATGGCATGGACTGATTTCAAAACACCAAATCATAATGAATTGCGAGCTAAGATCATTTCAATGTTCTTCAAGTCTTTGACGCGTCGAACACCTGAAATTGTTGCTGTTGCTAAGGAGGGCTTGCGTCAGGTATTTATAAAGCTTTTATGATATAAACTAATGGGTTATACCTATATTTGCTTCTTTTTCTTTTTGGGATGATATCAATTCTGATGTCCACACAATGGTTGGTGTGGCATTTGGATAGGAGTAATGGCATTTCATATTACCTCAGTGGTATGGTGACATGTTCTCATTGGTCTGTTATGGTACTATTTAGTAGCTGCTCAAGTAATATCTAAGAAGTTACATGATAATGGATTATTGTGTTTACTCTATTTACTTGTTTGTTAAGTTCTATTTGGTTATTAATTGACACACAGGAGTTTAGCTGTTGTTATGCCTATTTTAATATTTTATCTTACGGAGAGCACATCAGAATTTGCAGTATTTACTCATGTTGGTTTTTGTTTAGGTTATTAATCAGCAGAGGCTGCCCAAAGAACTTCTGCAGAGTAGCCTTAGGCCTATTTTGGTCAATTTGGCTCATACAAAGAATCTTAGCATGCCTCTTCTGCAAGGTCTCGCCCGGCTGCTTGAACTTTTGTCCAATTGGTTCAATGTCACCTTGGGTGGCAAGCTGTTGGAGCATCTCAAGAAATGGCTAGAACCTGAAAAGCTGGCACAGAGTCTGAAGTCATGCAAGGCTGGTGAAGAACCTAAAATTGCAGCTGGTAAGTTATCTAATTTCTGTCTTGTAGCAAGAGTTAACTTATGGATTTAGTTAACTTAGTGCTGGAGTGCCCATGTAGGGAAATATGTTGTGTTCAAAACCTGTGATTGTACAGCTGCCAGTGTTAACCTGAAATACATTTTTGTTCCCTGCAGCTATTATTGAGCTTTTTCATCTGCTTCCTCATGCTGCATCAAAGTTTCTGGATGAACTTGTAACCCTAACTATTGATTTGGAGGGAGCTCTTTCCCCTGGACAAGTGTATAGTGAGATCAACAGTCCATATCGTCTTCCTCTCACAAAATTTTTGAATCGATATGCCACACTTGCTGTAGATTATTTTCTTTTCCGTTTAAGTGACCCAAAATACTTCAGGAGGTGAGACTGGGGTGTTGCAATTAGTTGTTTATTTGAACTTACAACTCTAATTAGTAAAACCCATTTTCTGTTTTCTCAATTGTTGTTTTATCCAGATTCATGCACATAATACGGTCAGATGCTGGCCAGCCTTTGAGAGATGAACTGGCAAAATCACCACAGAAGATACTTGCAAGTGCTTTTTCCGAGTTTCTCCCTAAATCTGATGTGGGAATGACCCAGGCATCAACAACTCCAACTTCTTTATTGGCAGATGATGGCCCGAATGCTTCTTCAACTGACGGGTCTAATTTATCATCAAACCCTCCATCTGCAAATTCGGATGCTTATTTCCAGGGGCTTGCACTTGTTAAGACATTGGTCAAGTTGATACCATGCTGGTTACAGAGTAACCGTGTCGTGTTTGATACGCTAGTGATTGTGTGGAAGTCACCAGCAAGAATATCTCGTTTACAAAATGAACAGGAGCTGAACTTAGTGCAAGTAAGCTTAATCACTGGATAAGCTAAAATGCTATTGTTGTCTTTGGAAAATTTCTCCTATTGGTCAATATTTCTTAACACTGGTTTGGATTAATTAGTAAATGGTAATAAAGCTATGCTTCTTACCATAGGGGCAGCAAGTATGTATGGAATGTAGCTTGTTTACCCCGCAGTATACTTTTGTAATTGCTTTTGATGCCTCCTTAGCTGTGGCTGCTAACTTCTTTACTCCCATCCAGCACTTGGATTTGGCTCCAAAATTTTCCAGTTGACTGTTATATGACTAATACCCTTTGGCATTGAGCATGTCACTTTACAGAAAACAATACTTTGGACCTAAGGAAACATGAATAGAGAATTGCTTTGTTAAAATTTTATAATACTTATGTAAATTGTTTGCTTGACAAGATAACTTTATGTGACTGTGATGGAGAATGGAAATTAACTTGGGTTATCTTATCGTACTGGACAGTTTCTGTATTAGAAGTGTTACTAGGTTAATTCCTTGTTATTTTGATCAATCATTGTTTTTCCTTATCTGGAGTCGAGAATATATATTTGGCTTTATTTCAAGCTTTCTATTGGGCTGGAAGTACAGTTTGGTTCCTGGCCTAAATAGAATTTGTGCTGAAATCTCTATATATATGCTGGATGATTCCATATTATGATGCAAGAATTTTTAGAATTTCTGAATTCCAGCTCTGGGAAGTGAGAAGCTTTCTTTCTAGGAGTGATTCCTAGACTTAGGAGAGATTGCTATAACTCTAGAAGTGATTTCTAGGAACCTATTGTTGTGATACTAATAGTTTGTTTTGTCTGCTCCTAAGAGTGATTATTAGTTCCTGTTGGAAACCTATCATGATGTATCATTGCCTCTGAATTTTCTGCACAAGAATATCTGCACACATGTCAACTCACATATCCTTTTTGGCATTCTTTTCTGCAATGCAGGTTAAAGAAAGCAAATGGCTGGTGAAATGTTTCCTTAATTACTTGCGACATGACAAGACCGAAGTCAATGTTCTATTTGATATCCTCTCTATTTTTTTGTTTCATTCTCGAATTGATTATACATTTCTCAAAGAATTCTATATCATTGAGGTAATTTATTAATTTTCTTCCTTCCCTACTAAATCTCCATAATCTGGATATCCATTTCTGAGTTCAACAATGATGATACTTTTATTGTAGGTTGCAGAAGGTTACCCGCCCAATATGAAGAGAGTACTTCTTATGCACTTCTTGAAACTTTTCCAGTCGAAACAACTTGGTCATGAGCATTTGGTGATTGTGATGCAAATGCTTATCCTTCCTATGCTTGCTCATGCATTTCAGAATGGCCAGAGTTGGGAGGTTGTTGATCCTAGCATCATAAAAACAATTGTTGACAAACTTCTTGATCCACCAGAAGAGGTGATCTTGAATTTCCTGTGATTTTTTTGTTAGAAAATTTTCACTATTTTTGTTTTATTCATATATATATATATATATATATATTTACTTTGATGCAGTTCTGTTTTCTAATTCAAACATTCTGCGCTCTGTTACTAGGTCTCGGCTGAATA
>JANKYF010000224.1:45871105-45887535 GCA_029829435.1 Erythroxylum hondense | reverse complement strand
AAATAAAATTTATTAAATAATTAATAATAAGATTTTTATATAATTAATAATAAATTGTGTATAATTAATAATAAAATAATAAAACTTTTATTATTTTAAAATAGAAAATATATAAAAAATTATTTGTCACGGTTGTGACTTGAACCGTGACTTTTTAATTGGACATGATTTCTGTTTTAAAATTATAGCGTTAAATCTCTTGTAACAATTATTTTAATATCAGAGGTATAATAGTCATTTATTATAAATTACTTTCCATTCCATCTATTTTTCAAACATTTCATTACATTATATTATGAACCCTTTCATTCCTCCCAAATAACTTTTCATTATATTACATTCCATTATATTATAAACTGTTTCATTCTATTCCATTTCATTAATTAACATTCAACCAAACAAGCTCAAAGTTGATTGGGTTGGGCTTGGGCTTGTATGTTGTATTGTTTAATAGTTGAAGAACTGACCAAAACTATGACATTTTGGGCCTTGGGCTGAAAAGAATTTTGCCAAAGATACAATTTTGGTCCCATTGCAATTTATCTAAAGAGTAATGCCACACATTTTATGGTTAGAGATTTTTCTTTCTGATTTTTGATCATCTATGGATTATTTCTACAAACACTTATATATGCAGCATCACATGATAGATAGTGAAACTTCTAATGCTTGTTGAACTCTGGGAATTGCATGAAAGCATTACTGTGAAGAATCTGTCTCTTAAGGATTTCCGTTCATAAAACGTGGAAAGGTCTTGAAATAGCTCTCCAAATGCAGGTTTTTGTTGCGCTTCTCAGAACTTGCCAGCCGGAAAATAAACTTCTAGTCAAACAGGCCCTTGATATATTGATGCCTGCTTTGCCGCGAAGATTACCTCCTGGAGATTCTCGCATGCCAATTTGGATAAGATACACAAAAAAGATTTTGGTTGAGGAAGGTCACTCGATTCCTAATTTGATTCACATTTTCCAGCTCATTGTGAGGCATTCAGATCTCTTTTATAGCTGCAGAGCCCAATTTGTACCTCAGATGGTCAATTCTCTGAGTCGACTAGGATTGCCATACAATACAACGGCGGAAAACAGGCGTCTTGCAATTGAACTTGCTGGACTGGTGGTTGGTTGGGAAAGGCAAAGACAAAATGAAATGAAAGTTGTGACTGATGGTGATGTCCCCAGTCAGACTAATGAGGGATTCAACACTGGGTCTGCTGGTACTGATTTGAAACGTACAGTTGATGGTTCTAATTTTCCAGACCCAAATAAACGGGTCAAGGTTGAACCTGGTCTTCAAGCCCTCTGTGTAATGTCTCCTGGTGGTGCGTCATCAATCCCTAACGTAGAAACCCCTGGATCCGGTGGCCAACCTGATGAAGAGTTCAAGCCCAATGCTGCAATGGAAGAAATGATAATCAATTTCCTTATCAGAGTGAGGCTTCTTTGCTAATTAAAAAATATTTCCAAGTTTTGACTTCATATATCAGAGTCAAAAGGAAGTGCAAGCTTATCAGTTTGTTAATGGCTGCAGTTGTAATTGTTGGTTATTAATGCTTCTAGTTTGTGGTCTTGAAGTGCTTTGCTCTGATATAGCTTTTCGTGAGCCCAGGGCATTTGCAAAGAAGGTTGAAGACAATACATCTTGTTCTAGCTCAATTTCTCTGGAACCTTTACCCATTTTTTGTTTATTGATCTTCTTTTTACTTTTGTTAAATATGCAACCAATTGTCATTGAGCTTCGTGACCTTATATGGCTTCACATTATACTAGATCATTGTCACTAAAAAGAGCAAAGAGAGCTAAAACACTTGTCCTGTACCTATTCAAGTTTCTGTTAAAAGCTTTGGTCCTAGTTTTATACTCTTTAAACTTTTTTTTAGCATTTGGTAGAAACTGTACTCATTTCGTATCTCCTACCTGATAAAAATACTTTCTGCAATGTCATGATGAAAGCTTGTGGCAAGGATTATCAACAGTCAAGTGTACTACAAGAAGTTAATGATTTTTGTAATCTTGAAATGATTTTTGTGCATATGGTGACTGTTGTTTCATAGAGCTTCTCTTTTTAGGATTTATTTTTGTAAATTAAAAATGATTATTGTGGTTATGGCATAGATGACTTAGGTTTATCACATGGTTGTTTATCATAGAGACATGACTTTGCATTTTATTTGGCGGTGACATAGGTTGCATTGGTCATAGAGCCCAAGGAAAAGGAAGCAAGTGTTATGTACAAACAAGCTCTGGAGCTACTTTCACAAGCTTTGGAGGTGTGGCCAAATGCTAATGTCAAATTTAATTATTTGGAGAAACTGCTCAGCAGCCCATCACAATCAAAGGACCCCTCCACTGCACTTGCCCAGGGTTTGGATGTGATGAACAAAGTTTTGGAGAAACAACCTCATTTATTTATTAGAAACAACATCAACCAGATATCTCAGGTATGTTTCACATAGAAGGATTTCCTTTCTTTTGTTTCTGAGGTTTTCTAATGACTGTTTTTTGGTATGATACTGTTCTTTTGTTATCAGATTCTAGAACCCTGTTTTAAACACAAAATGCTAGATGCTGGGAAGTCATTGTGCTCTCTGTTGAAGATGGTCTTTATTGCATTTCCACCTGAAGCGGCTGTTACACCATCAGATGTGAAGCAATTGTATCATAAAGTTGATGAGCTTATTCAGAAACACATTGCTACTGTTACAGCTCCACAGGCATCTAATGAGGATACTTCTTCTAATTCAACTAGCTTTGTGCTGCTTGTCATTAAAACTTTAACGGAGGTGGAGAAGTATGTTGAACCACGTATCTTGGTCAACATCCTTCAACGTTTGGCTCGTGATATGGGATCATCAGTAGGTTCTCATCTGAAACAAGTATGCCATCACAATAATTACTTAACATAACCTCCAGTGTTACTGAGCTTTAATTATGCTGATTCAGTTCTCACGAATAATATGCAATTCATTTGTTTGACCTTTCCCATCATCTTAAGCTATCGTTGACATGCTATTGTAGGCTTTTATGACTGAAAGGTCTCAAGAATAATATATGTTACAATTCCTGAGCTTCACCTATTGGTTTAAGCATTTGGCTTGAGTTGTTCTTTAGCACATGTTATTGTTTGAGCAGGGTGTGTATGATGAGACACTAAAATTACCAGTAGGAGAGATCCTTGGGAAGTAACGTGAAACATTATGGATGTTGTAATATCTATGGTTCTTTTTGTAGTTTTCAATTGTGAGATTCTTTAATTCTTAATCTCCCCTTAATTTCAAATTTGTAATTAAGTTCCTCTATGGTTAATTCCTTTGTTTAATGGATAGCTTTTGATATGTGCTCCTTAAGTTAATTCATCTTTTCCTAGAACTTTGTAATTCAAGTGCTCTTTGTACATTTCTTCACTTTATGTTGAAATGGTTGAACTTTTCTTTTTAGTGTATATTGGCAATCTAAAGTTCTTATTCTTCCATGCCTCAATTATGGACCATTTGAAATGGTTGAACTTTTCATTGTCGTGGATATTGACAATCTAAAGTTCTTATTCTTCTATGCCTCAATTATGGACAATATTCAGTTTCAATTCTGTTTCTCAGATTGTTTCAAGGACTTCATTCTTAGTAACTTGCATGTCATAGTAAAGCTTGTTGTTAATATCTGATCCGTGGTTAGCACTCATGTAAAACATATGACTTGTTTTTATTTCATTAACTTACATTTGTTGTTGAGATGACAAACATTTTTTATCTTAATGGGTATTGACAGTGTAACTTTCTTTTTTGTCTTTTACATGATTAATTTATCAATTTCAATGTTCAACCTAAGCTATCTTTTCTTCATTGTTTTAACAATCTTATGCCAACTGCCTTTCATCTCATGTTACATGGAGCCTTATTAATAGCTTCTCTCTTTGTTGGAACTTGTGTAAAAGTTACTATTTTGTTATTATTTCCATTTACTTACGTTAAACATGTTACTTATCAGGGTCAACGAACTGATTCAGACTCAGCTGTCTCTTCTTCTCGTCAAGGTGCTGAGTTTGGAGCAGTCATTTCTAATCTAAAATCCGTCTTGATGCTTATTAGTGAGAAAGTAATGATTGTTCCTGAATGCAAACGATCTGTGACTCAAATCTTGAATGCCTTGCTCTCTGAAAAAGGCACTGATCCAAGTGTGCTTCTCTGCATACTTGATGTGATAAAAGGGTGGATTGAAGAGGATTTCAGCAAAATGGGAGTAGGCATATCAAATGCTTTTCTTAATCCCAAGGAAATTGTGTCATTTCTTCAAAAGCTTTCACAAGTTGATAAGCAGACCTTCCCTTCTGATGCCCTTGAAGAGTGGGACAGGAAATACCTTCAGCTTCTTCATGGAGTTTGTGCCAATGCAAAGAAGTAAGTGGTGCTTTGAATTGATTGTTGTTCTTGTTTTTATTATGTTAATGATGTATTTGAATTTACTGTTAGATATCCGCTGCCTCTGAGGCAAGAGGTGTTTCAGAAGGTGGAAAGACAATTCATGCTTGGTTTACGGGCACGGGATCCTGAAATGAGGATGAAATTTTTTTCGCTTTATCATGAATCACTTGGTAAAACGTTGTTTACAAGGCTGCAGTATATTATCCAAGTTCAGGACTGGGAAGCTTTAAGTGATGTTTTCTGGCTAAAACAAGGTCTAGATCTTCTTCTTGCAATCTTAGTAGAGGATAAACCTATCACCCTTGCTCCAAACTCTGCTAGGGTCCTCCCACTTGTGGCTTC
Source organism: Erythroxylum hondense (assembly GCA_029829435.1). Classification (NCBI taxonomy): domain Eukaryota; kingdom Viridiplantae; phylum Streptophyta; class Magnoliopsida; order Malpighiales; family Erythroxylaceae; genus Erythroxylum; species Erythroxylum hondense. The sequence goes on along the minus strand of JANKYF010000224.1, from coordinate 45,882,779 downwards.
ATCTTCCCTTTCTGATACTTCTGGGGTGCAACCAATGGTTACTGATTTTTCAGAGGGTCCTGAGGAAGCTCCACTGACACTTGATAGTCTTGTTCTTAAGCATGCTCAGTTTCTCAATGAGATGAACAAACTCCAGGTTATGATTTTTTTTTTTTGGGTGTTCAAATGAACAAATGAACTTCTCTGCAACTTCAATGGTTTTTCGTATAGTAACCATTAATGGTGCTTGTAATTTCCTACTTGTCTGCTTAAGGACTTGCTGAAATTTCCATTCTTGGGTTTATTTTCCTTTATTTCCTTTTCCATTCTCGGGGTTATTTTCCTTTATTTCCTAACTATGCTAACTTTGAATGAGTGTCCCTTTTCCTTAAAGGATTAGAGTGTTGAATGAAATATGTTATGTTGCATCATATGCATGAGAGAGAGTGCGAGTGTATTTGACAATCACACTTGCCTCTTACTTTCAGGTGTCTGATCTTGTCATTCCGTTGCGAGAGTTGGCACACACAGATGCTAATGTTGCATACCATTTGTGGGTGCTGGTGTTTCCAATTGTGTGGGTGACTTTACGAAAGGAAGATCAGATAGCACTTGCCAAACCTCTGATTACTCTGTTGTCAAAAGATTATCATAAGAAGCAGCAAGCTAGCAGACCAAATGTTGTGCAAGCACTCCTAGAAGGCCTTCAGTTGAGTCACCCTCAACCTCGAATCCCAAGTGAGCTTATTAAATACATTGGAAAAACTTATAATGCTTGGCATATTGCACTGGCCTTGTTAGAAAGTCATGTCATGCTGTTCATAAATGATACGAAGTGCTCTGAGTCTCTAGCTGAGCTTTACCGTTTGCTAAACGAAGAAGATATGAGATGTGGGCTGTGGAAGAAAAGGTCAATAACTGCAGAAACAAGAGCTGGACTTTCACTGGTTCAACATGGTTACTGGCAGCGTGCTCAGAGCCTCTTTTACCAAGCCATGCTTAAGGCAACTCAGGGAACATATAACAACACAGTACCCAAGGCAGAGATGTGTCTATGGGAAGAACAGTGGCTTTACTGTGCTAACCAGCTTAGTCAGTGGGATGCATTAGCTGATTTTGGTAAAAGCATTGAGAATTATGAAATTCTTCTTGACAGCCTTTGGAAATTACCGGAATGGGCATATATGAAGGATCACGTTATTCCCAAGGCTCAGGTGGAAGAAACACCAAAACTTCGACTCATTCAAGCTTATTTTGCCCTTCATGAAAGGAATACAAATAGTGTTGTAGATGCCGAAAGCATGGTAGGAAAAGGAGTTGATCTTGCTTTAGAACACTGGTGGCAGTTGCCTGAAATGTCTGTTCATGCAAGGATTCCTCTATTGCAGCAGTTCCAGCAGCTTGTTGAAGTGCAAGAGTCTGCCCGGATCCTTGTGGACATTACCAGTGGAAAAAGTTTTACTTCTAGTTCTGCTGTTAATGTGCATGGAAACCTTTATGCAGATCTAAAAGACATACTAGAGACTTGGAGACTGAGAACTCCAAATGAATGGGATATTATGTCTGTTTGGTACGATCTTCTCCAATGGAGAAATGAAATGTATAATGCTGTTATCGATGCATTCAAAGATTTTGGCACAACTAATCCCCAACTTCATCACCTTGGTTATCGTGACAAAGCTTGGAATGTAAATAAGCTTGCTCATATTGCTCGGAAACAAGGCCTTTATGATGTCTGTGTCACGATTCTTGAGAAGATGTATGGCCATTCAACCATGGAAGTTCAGGTAACTGCATTTTAAGGTTCTTGTGCCTGAAAGTAGGAAATGTTCATCCGTTCTCATTTCCCTGGCAATTACAGTGCACTTCATTTTTTCTGTAATGTTTGGACTTGGTTGGTTACTCTTATGCGGCATTTACTTGTTTATGTATGGACATAAAAACTAAGTAGGCGTATTTTAGGCATTCTGATAAGTTCCCTTTAGCCAATTAGCAAGTCCTTCCCATGTTTTCTCTTTTCAGCCCGGCTCTCCAGCTCCTAGGGAAAGAGAACTTAAAACAAGAAAAATTGCACCAAAGACCAAAGAGATAGATTAAGGGAGCAAGCTTCTATGGGTATTTGGTTGTTTCCACTCATAGGGTGTAGATGGAGTATCTGACTGGTTCTTTTGTTATATGTTTATAGGAAGCTTTTGTTAAGATAAGGGAGCAGGCAAAGGCTTATCTGGAGATGAAGGGAGAACTTACCAGTGGCCTCAATTTGATAAACAGCACTAATCTGGAGTATTTTCCTGCAAAACATAAAGCAGAAATATTTCGTCTCAAGGGGGATTTTCTCTTGAAACTTAATCACTCTGAAGAAGCTAATCTTGCATATTCCAATGCTGTCACTCTATTCAAAAATGCACCTAAAGGATGGATAAGCTGGGGAAATTATTGCGACATGGTATACCGTTTTAATTTACTTTAATTTCATGGATTCCCTGTTTTAATTTACTTTAATTTCATTGACCCCAGATATCTGAACTTTGTTGTGACCATCTGTATTTCCAGGCTTATAAAGAAACACATGATGAGATGTGGTTGGAATATGCTGTTAGCTGTTTTCTTCAAGGTATCAAATTTGGGGTTTCAAATTCTAGAAGCCATCTTGCTCGAGTTCTATATCTTCTCAGCTTTGATACCCCTAGTGAACCTGTGGGTAGAGCGTTTGATAAATACTTGGACCAGATTCCCCACTGGGTTTGGCTTGCTTGGATTCCGCAGCTATTACTTTCATTGCAGAGGACGGAGGCGCCTCATTGCAAACTTGTCCTGCTGAAGATTGCCACTGTCTATCCACAGGTAAATCTTATGCCACCTTTAGTGCATAGTTAAAAATTACATCTTACTCTAATCTCAAAGACACTAATTATGTGATCTGTTCTCTTTTTATTTCTTGATGTTTTCTCTTTTTAATTCCTAGGCTCTTTATTACTGGCTACGAACATACTTGCTTGAGCGTCGTGATGTTGCAAATAAATCTGAACTAGGTAGACTAGCAATGGCTCAGCAAAGAATGCAACAAAATGCATCAGGTTCAAGCGTCAGTTCTCTTGGTTTGGCTGATGGAAATGCAAGAGTACAGGGTCATGGTGCAAGTAGCCTAGTCACGGACAACCAAGGCCAAGGCGCTGAATCTGGAGGTGGCATTGGATCTCATGATGGAGGAAGTTCTCACAATCAAGAACCTGAAAGATCAACCGTGGTTGAAGGCAGTGTGCATCCTGCCAATGATCAAACTGTCCAACACAATTCTTCAACCATCAATGAAGGCCAGAGTGCTGCAAGGCGTAACGGTGCACTGGGACTTGTGGCTTCTGCTACCAGTGCTTTTGAGGCGGCAAAGGAAATAATGGAGGCACTTAGAAGCAAGCACACTAATTTGGCTAGTGAACTTGAGGTGGTGATTCCATGCTAAACTTGTCATGTGATGTATTCTTTTTTAATAATTTAATTTCTCTAATATGTTTTAGAGGAAGTTGTACCATTAATTCAGGGTTGCAATTTAACATCTAAAAGGCTATACTTAATTCCGAAGGAGCTTCATATTGCTTTATATTCTACCCTTGAATCTTTACAACTATGTTAATCCTTGTTCATGAATTTTACTATGCCAACAATGGTGTTGTATAACAGGATTCCTGATTTTGCAGATTCTGCTCACAGAAATTGGTTCTCGGTTTGTTACTTTGCCAGAAGAAAGACTTCTTGCAGTGGTTAATGCACTGCTCCACCGCTGTTACAAGTACCCAACTGCCACTACGGCAGAGGTTCCCCAATCTCTGAAGAAAGAACTCTCTGGTGTTTGCAGGGCTTGCTTTTCTGCTGATGCTGTGAATAAGCATGTTGACTTTGTGAAAGAATACAAACAGGATTTTGAGCGTGATCTTGATCCTGAAAGTACAGCTACCTTCCCAGCCACCCTCTCTGAACTGACTGAGCGCTTGAAACATTGGAAAAATGTTCTGCAAAGCAATGTGGAAGACAGGTTTCCAGCTGTTTTGAAACTTGAAGAAGAAAGCAGGGTGTTGCGTGATTTTCATGTTGTTGATGTAGAGGTTCCAGGGCAGTATTTTACAGATCAGGTCCGCAATCTGACATTACTATATATCTCTTGAGCTTCTGTGGATACTCCATTGCTAAGTGACTTTTTACTGTTTCTAGGAAATTGCACCAGACCATACAGTAAAACTGGACAGAGTTGGAGCTGATATTCCAATTGTTCGAAGGCATGGAAGCAGTTTCCGACGTCTAACTCTTATTGGTTCTGATGGTTCTCAGCGTCATTTTATTGTTCAGACATCTTTAACACCTAATGCTAGAAGTGATGAGCGCATGTTGCAGCTATTCCGTGTAATGAACCAGATGTTTGATAAACACAAAGAATCTAGGCGTCGCCATGTGTCCATTCACACGCCAATCATCATTCCTGTGTGGTCCCAGGTAATAAACTCTGCTACGTAAAGTGCAACACACAGTTCATTATGGCATAGATTAGCGAGACAAATACCTGGAGATAATGTTTCAATGGTACTGTTGATACTGGCATTTCAATCTATTGGCTCTAAAACATTATTCCTTGATATTTCCGTTCCTTCATTTGCACATTATCATTTGCTGACCACCCCGCAGATAAGAGAAGAGCCAATTTGAGGCGCAGTATAAATAATAATAATTTTTGCTGCATGGCTAGGTTCGAATGGTGGAGGACGATTTGATGTATAGCACCTTCCTTGAGGTTTATGAAAACTATTGTGCAAGGAATGATCGAGAAGCAGATTTGCCTATTACTTACTTCAAGGAGCAATTGAACCAAGCTATATCTGGTCAAATTTCTCCTGAAGCTGTTGTAGACCTCCGCCTCCAAGCTTACAATGATATAACAAAAAGTTATGTGACCGATAATATCTTTTCTCAATACATGTACAAGACTTTACTGAGTGGAAACCATATGTGGGCTTTCAAGAAACAATTTGCAATCCAGTTGGCACTTTCAAGCTTCATGTCCTTTATGCTGCAAATAGGGGGAAGGTCACCAAACAAGATATTATTTGCTAAGAACACTGGAAAAGTTTTCCAAACGGATTTCCACCCCGCTTATGATGCGAATGGGATGATTGAGTTCAATGAACCAGTTCCTTTTCGTCTAACAAGGAATATGCAAGCTTTCTTCTCTCACTTCGGAGTTGAAGGTCTTATAGTTTCTGCAATGTGTGCAGCAGCACAGGCAGTGGTTTCACCCAAAGTAAGTTTACACTAGAAGCATCAAGTATTAGTTTGTGTTTGAATACCAAGCTTGATTGGTCAAATTTTGGTTATTGCAGCAAACGGAGCATTTATGGCACCAATTAGCTATGTTTTTCCGTGATGAGCTGTTATCTTGGTCGTGGAGAAGACCGCTTGTAATGCCACTGGCGCCTGTTGCTGGAGGGAGCAGCATGAATCCTGTTGACTTCAAAAATAAGGTGACCACAAACGTTGACCATGTAATCAGCCGCATCAATGGAATCGCTCCACAGTTTCTTTCGGAGGAGGTAAAATTGACAATTGCTGAGGATTATATATCAGTTGCCTGGTTGTGTGACAAACATTGAATGTTTCTTTGACAAATTGTTTACGATTATATGATCAACAAACATTGAATGCTCCTTTTCTTTTGTTGCATTAGGAGGAAAATGCTGTTGACCCGCCACAGTCAGTGCAGAGGGGTGTCACTGAATTGGTTGAAGCTGCGTTGACCCCAAGGAACTTGTGCATGATGGATCCAACCTGGCATCCGTGGTTTTAATCTTTTATTTTCTATTAAAATTTAGGAGGAAATCGAGACTGTCAATTTTACATGTGATCCTTACATTGTATATATATATATATATATATATATATATCTTAAAACCACAAACGAAATTTAACTGTATTTAGCCAAGTATATATCAGCTTTTTTGGTTCGGTTACATGTCAAAGCCAAACGTGTGTTTCGTCCCTCATTTGTTCAAAACTACCCCATGTATCCTATTCAAGACAAGCTCCGGTTGACCTGTCTTCATGATCTAAGGGCTTTCTCATTATCTTTTCTTCTATTTTCATAATTTATTGATATATCCTCCAAAACATCCCATATTAACTCTCTTGAAAAGCATCAACCTTATTTGATAAACTTCTTATTAAAATTGCATGAAATTGAAATTTTGTTATTTTTTAGTTTCAAATTTGGGGATTTACAATTGTTTCTTAATTAAAAGCTAACTTTTTAAATTGATGCCTTCTAAATTGTCAAAGGAGTTAAGATTGTTTCTCTTATTGATGCATCTTTAATTTTGCTTAATCTTGTTATTTTGGCACTTCTTCATGTTTCTATCTTAGAATTACAAATTGTTTTTTGAAATTGATTGTTGGATATTGCAAACATATGTTACTTGTTATAGTTCCAACCACTAATTTTGTGAAAACTTGCCTTTGGTGTTTTTAATTGAAAATTTTAACTTAGGCATTACACAAAAATTAAGGAATTTTCTAATTAAACACAATTGGGGAACCTTTATATTGCCTATTTTTAGATTTTTTTTATGATTCCTAAAAGGGGAGGAATGTTTTGATATTAGATTTAGGGGAAGTGATTGTTTTGTCATCCTTATATTTCTTGCATCTTACACTTTATCTGATATGCTTGAGTAAACTCATATTATCTTCATGAATATTTCTTTATCTTTTACTCTCGATATTATGCTTGAATTAAAGAGAGAGCTAATCATTATCTTGATAGTGTTTTGTATATTTAACTAATATCAAAAATATTTTGTCATTATCAAAAAAAGGGACATTGTTGAATCAAGAGAGGTTTCAATTAATGTTTTTATGATAAAAAAATAATTACTACAAAGTGTTTACTATTTTTATAAAAAAGCAATATTAGAACAAAATGAAGTCAAAAGCTCAAGAAGATAGTGTATTAAGTTAATAACAAAAAGTTGAAGTTCATGGAGATCAAAACAAGAACAAAAAGAGATTAATGCTCAAGATCATTTCACTATTATTATTTTTAAGTTCACGTTATTATTTTTAAGTTCACTTTGTTAATTTGATGATTCAAAAGTCTCGCCATGTATATTCATTTCATTGTATGAGTTTACATTCATCAAGAGGCATTGTAGCTTGTGAGTTTAATATAAAAGCCTCTTGATCTTTCAAATAATCTTTGGAAACATTTTAGGAAATTTTCTAATCTTATTTGGATTTTAAAAAATTGATTTTGATCATTTGACTTTGCTAAAATCATGTTTTTGAATGTTTGGTTGACCTATATGGCGTAAAGTTGTTAAATTTGATGTACCGAAAGCTTGTAGCAACACTAGTAGATGTATTGGTCAACCAATGTACCATATTGGTCAACCAATATGTGTACTGGTCGACTAGTATTCCAATGACTAGTAAATGTGGTGCTAGCATACTAATCGATCAGTGCACTGTATATAGCTAGTTCTTACCTCAAACGAATATTTTGGATCTCAAAACACTATAAACAGGTGTTTTCTCTTTAGTTTTAGCATCAAGGAGGTTTTGAATATTGTATACGCATATTATAAACAGTTTTTCAATTATTTGAGCATCATTGTGTCATCATTGTGTCATATTTATATGAGTGAGCTATTTTAGACTTATCAAGTGAGTTATTTTGAGTTGTAATATTTGGTTAAGGCAATATATTATTGTATTTGGGTGTGATAAATAAGGTTCCTCTTGGAAGAATATTGTAAGAAGGTTTCTTTTCACCTTTGAAGAAGATTGGACAAAGGTTATTACTTACCTTGAAAAAAAGAATTAAAGTGAAATTCTATAAAGAGTCTTGAGAGTGGACGTAGGCAAGAGTTGTTTGTCGAGCTACTATAAATTGGTTTGAATTCCTTTCTCGCTATCCTTTTTAAATTATTGTTCAATAGCAATTTCCTCAAACTTATTTATATTGATTGTTTTTAATAAAGTACATTGGTTGAATTTTTTTGAACCCCAAGCGCAGTGCCATTAGGACTAACATTATCTTTGCCCATTTTAATTGATAATATTTTTAAAAAATCATACCAAAATTATTTATTGATATCAACATGTTCTTGAAATCAATCACTATACCTTTTGATAATAAAAATGTAACCCCTCCATCTTATATCTCATGTTTAAGATAGAAATGACTACTATGATATGTCCTATGTAGAATAAGAATCAAATTTCTCCATCATATACTCTAACTTGATATGGATTATCTCGTTGAAAAAAAAACCCAATCAGATAATGCTCATTTGATTTCGCTTGTGGTTAAAGAAAATATGTAAAATGTAGCCCCTCCATCTTATATCTCATGTTTAAGATAGAAATGACTACCTTGAAATGTCCTATATAGACCAATAAGAATCAAATTTCTCTATCTTGATATGGATTATCTCATTAAAAAAAGAAATCCAATCAGATAATGTTTATTTGATTTCGCACATATGGTTAAAGTAAATATATGAAGTTGGATATTCTACTCATGAGAACAACTTAGTAATATTATGAAATACCCCAACTTTGCACAAATTACTTTAGCCAACTCCCATTGCTCTTTTGTCACCATGTAAGCATGTTATGAATCTCCTTGTCTTATCCTAATGAACACTTCAATGTCATATGGTTGAACAATCTAAAATTAACTCATTTGTGCGAAAAATGCGTAGTTGTATCATTTCTTCAAAATTTTCTCTTTTAAATATTGCATTCCAATATACTAAACTACTCTAAATTGCATCTCGCCCTTACTTTATTACCTCTCACCCATCCTTTAATATCATATGCAGGACATGTGTGAAATAATGCACATGGAATAACCTCCCATCCATCAGCAAGCTCCCAACCCATAACTTGTTCTTTAATTTTTTTATTGTAGTTTCATTTATACTACAGTTTTCTAAAGTTATAATCGATAGCTTGTTAGTATTCCAATACATTAAGCACTCAGCCATTATAATTGTCAACCTTTCACTTGAATGCATCATCCACATATAAATAAATATATCATTTAAAAATATGAACAAATATTAATTTTAATATAATCAATAAATAAATGGTAACAAAATTAAAGAATATTATTTACCTTCGGCATTGATTGCATAAAGTCCATAATGTACCACCATCATCATATAACCCTTTTTTGATTATTAGTCATCCACATATTTAAAGTGTTGACTAATGGTCTGTGAATACTCAATAATATCTTCATTTTCAAATTCTTTTAATGTTTGAGCATCTTGAAAATATCTTTCTTCACAGAATGAAGGTTGGATGGAGTGAGATGATAGACATCTTAAAGTTTTGTCCATCAACAATGAAGAGTGGTTATTCATCACTAATGATTATCTTGACTAGCAAATATTTTGATCTATTGGAGTCATAACTTGTAGCGGTCATTTTGCTCTTCCCTTTCATTATGTTAAGGGTCAAAAATATTTTACGTTATAATATTATCTTCTTTCTATTGTAAGACTCCATATGTCTCTTTAAATAAGAGGTTCTACCTTTAGAACCTCTAGCCAACATCTTATAATAGTGCTTACATTTGGCCTTTTTAACTCCTTCGTTTGTTCTAGTCTTGATGGAGTGATTTTAAACATCACTTCTTGATAGATTGATTCCTTTAGTTTGAACTATTTCTTCACTTGGTGGTATATTTCTAGGTATTGGATTAAAACTCCCTATTGAAGGATTATACTCATCCATATAAAACAATCAACCAAAGTAACATAATATTATGTAATACATATGATGCATAAGTGGTGTTTTCAATATTGGATATAATATATATTATGTATGAGACGTGATTTTAACATATATGATGCATGATATTATCTAAATTTTATGATCTTCCAAAATGATCATTAAGTGTGAATAGGTAATTTTTTCATAAAAGAACATAAGAAACTTAACATATTATAACTTAGGAATCTAGTAATTTCTAATGTATTAAACATTTAAAATATCTATCTTATAATGGAAACAAGTAGTTGGAAACCTATTCTCAATATAAGTTGAGTAGTAAAAACACATGTAAAGAGACTTAAAACTTTTGAGTCATATCAACTAAATAATAAGTTGAAATAAAAAAAAGCTATCTCAAATTTAATCACTATTAACCCCTAGAAACATGTATTACTAGTTTCCTATAATAAAAAATTAGAGCACTCAATCTTAAAGTAGAAGATTTAGATATGTAACTGAACAACATTCAAACAATACATGCAAACTACAATAAGTGTTGTCAACATATACCATATTATATATAAAAAGGGATCAAAATATAACCACAAAATGAGAAAGGATACTTGGACCATTCCTACATAAAAAGTTCATCTACTATGAGAGGCCGAAGGTGGACAAAATTTTCTTAAGTGATGCATCTTATTGGCCCTTATAGAAAGAACCAAACTAAATCTCAATGAAATTTATATCTATGAATTTTTATGCATCACAAGTTCAGCAAAAGAAAGATTAAGCTTCCTTTGCCCTTTTTAGTTACTAAATATACTCTAGCCCAAATCTGGCTTCATTTAGAAAATATTGAAGGATTTTCCATTTAGAACATTATTAAATCTAGCATAACTATCCAAAAGTATGATAAGGAAGTTTAAAACCAAAGGGACAAAAAAGAGAAACTAGAAAGATAGAGATAGAGTGATGTTTTTTTCACCATTATCAAAGTGACATGTTATTGTCCTCAAGCTTCAAATGTAGAAAGTTGGGACAAAGGGATATTTCTAGTGATTATTTTAAAACTCGATAAAAGATTTGTCAATAAAATGGTTAATGGAATATCAAGGTAAGCTAAGAAGAAAACCTAGAACTTTGAGAGTTGTAATTACCTAATACAAAGAGCAAGCAGTAGTTAATGTATAAGAGAGAGACTTCACGACAGAATGAGAGAGTTGTAGAGGGAGAGAGAGGTAGAGTGAGAGAAAGGGGGAGGATTGGAGGGGATGGCTAGCGCCAAGGAGTGTGTACTGCATAACCTAGGAATAAGGATTTCAGAAATGACATTGTTTTATTTATTAGCAAAATAACGTCATTCCAATAGGAGTAGCATTACAATGTTTATTATTTTAGAAAAAAATGTCATTTTGTTTAATAGCAAAACAATTTCATTTCAATAATAAAGTTATAGGGAATTTGGACTTTGAGTTGGGCTAGGTCATGGATCCCAAGTTTGAGCCTGACCTAAAGCCCAAATATTAAAAAATAAATTTAATCTCAAACTAAATTATGGTCAAATATGATCAAATTTGTTGACTTCAGATCAAGTTAGGCTGGGTTAGTCTAGACTTGGGCATAAATGTCATTCCTCTGTTAGATAACTAATACTATTTAAATGCTAGTATGAATTCTTAATTTAAAATTTATTGAAAAAACTTCTCTAATGTTTTGAATATTGTATCAAAGCTTATAGTTGACTTCAAATCTGCCCAACTATTACTAAATGTCTTGGAGGATCTCAAACTTCTCTCGGGGCTCAAGTTCAATACTAAGAAGCAATGTTTTAAAAATCAGACCGTTGACTGAACCGAAGAAGCAACTAATTCAAGGGTCAATGGTTCAACCGGAATTCAACCGTGGTCGAACCGGTGACTAATAAGTAATA